>JAWWML010001847.1:19582-53708 GCA_035047165.1 Ormyrus rosae
CTTTCCCCCCCCCCCCCCCCGTTGTTTTTATATTTTTTTTTCATTTTTCAATTTTAAGCGGCTGTTTAAAACAAAAACAGCCGTTTTTAACGAAAAATTCTACCATTTTTTAGGTGTAAAACTATGTTAATTTAAAAAAAACACCGGGAGGTGAGAATGGGGGGTTTATATATACAATGTGTACCAAATTTGAAAAGAATCGATTCAGTACTTTTCGAGTTCTGATGTCCATCGACTTTGAAAAAGTCGTTTTAAGCAAAACGCGTTTAAAGTTTTTAACTTTGATGCTTCGCTAGTTAGAGGAGGGGTCACTAAAAGGCCTATAGCTTTGAGAGTTTTGATCCGATCAAAATTTTTACACAACATTCTTGAAATGATTTACTATAAGAATTGCCAAAAAAAATTTTTCGATTTGTTGACTTCCCCTTAATATGTTTAAACAATGTAAGCCGCATAGTCTTTATAGACTCAAAGCTAAAATAATAAAACAAAAAAAAAATGATTGTTTAAGCGCTTGCGTATGCTGCATACCTTCATTATTTAATTGTTTATTATAAAGAATATTTCAATAAATAATTAACTTAAAATAAATTTTTGAAAGAAAAATATTTAAACTTCTTACCTGCTGGAAACTTATACATAGCTGGAATTTTATGTAAAGTATTAGGTTTTAATTAAAATAATACAAATTTTTTAAAAAATAGAACCTCCAGCACTGGAAACGTACAATAAACTGCATACAATGAGATTTTGTAAAAATTCCAAATGTGATAACCCGGCCCAATCTGTAATAATAAGGAGTGACTCAATTTATTAACAAAGAAACTTACAAAAGTATAAGATTTTATTACTTAAGGAAAATACAATCTGATAAGAATATCGTAAATAAAACATTTTTATTTGCCTTCTTCGGTGAAGCGGAATTGATTTTGTTATATTATAAACATTATTTTACATAAATCGCACAAATTTTTTAGTATAAATTCAAGAAGAATTGAAATTGGAATACAAATTCATTGAAATCACTTCAAAGTTAAAAATGTTCAGCAAAATAATACTTCTTGTCTTCTTGGGGGCCAGCTTCGTCTTGGTATAGAATTATTCCTTATTCTTAAATTTATTATGAAATTTTCAAAAAGTTTATTGAATTTCTTTTTCATTTTTAATAACAGGCAGAACCCGTAAAGCGTGAAATTGGACTAGATTTGAATTTGGTATGATTATCTTAATTAAATAATTATATTTTTTATTCCATACTCGTATATTTTATTTGCTATTTTTTGTATATTAGGGTTCTGTATTAGGTGAAGTTGGTCTTGGGAAAGGTGATCAAGCTGTTGAGGTAAGGTTCAATCAAATAATGATTACCAAAAATATAGATCACGTCTGCACAGATTAAAATACTAAATTCTTTTGTGCCTTTAGAATAATAATGTACTGGATAAACTTGGTGGTGTAGTAAAAGGAGTCCAGGACCAGACGGTAAATGCTTTTACATCTATAGTTTTAAAAAAAAAGTCAATTTTAAAATACTTCGAATAGGTTATAAAAGAAACTATCGTACTTAACCCATTATACTGTCAAAGCGGTCCAGATGGACACTTTTATTTTTTTCTGAATCAAAAAAATTTCAATCCATCCTGCGTCAAAAGGATTGATAGAAATTTATCGGTAATCGATTATTCAGTCAAGTTAACTTTTGAAAAAGTTATGAACACTTGTTTACAAAAATATGTGTTCAACTATGTCCACTTGGTCTGTCATGAGTTAATAAAATACTTATGGTTATAAATTTCAGGGTAAGGTGTTGGAAAAACTTAAGCACGGCCTTGGAGGTTCCATTGCGCATATTCTGGAATGCGGCAAGAAGCTATTGGAAGATCAATTGATCCTTGTCAAGAAACTGGTCGCCGAAGCTGTCGCGCTTGTAACGAAAACATTGCAATTGCTTCTTAAGGAAGTAGAGGAGCTCAAGGTGAAGGCCAAGAAATCTATCGAGGAGCTGACCAAAAAGTGGAAGCTTGAAATAGAAGAGTGCAAGAAAAAGGAAGGTGAAAATTCGGAAAAAGTTAAGGAATTGATAAAGAAAGCTAAAGAAGCTATCAAGAAGGAACAGGAGAAGTGGGATGCTAAAATTAAGGAGCTGAAATGCAGGATTGAAAGACTCGTTCAAGAAACTAAAAATACTAAACAATGTTTAAAGACAAACTAATTTTATTTTCTTAAGAATGTAATTGATAAATTAAAAATAAACTAACTGCAAGCCTTGAAATTTTTAAGATTTTTTATTTTTTTCCTTTCGCGTAGTTAACATGAAACTTTTTGAGCAGAATCGTAACAAAAAGCCGCCAACGAATCCTTACCTTTTATTTGATCTGACCACTGATTTTTAAAAGCAATCAATTGCGAAGATGACTTAGCGAAAGCTTCGCGTCGATGAACAATGTAGAAAGTAACGTTTTCACAGATCATTATTATTATTGATAAAATCACTCCAAAGTGCAGAATAACGAACAACGGTGTCGTGCTCCAAGCATCTACAGGCTTGTAAGACATCGGAATAGGTTCTGGCATCTTTAAATGCTGCTCTTTTATTGCATTCAGTAAACCGAAGTGACGCAATTTTTTTAAACTGAGAATAATCGTAAATTAATTATTTTCTTTATTGTTCTGCAGAAAAGCATTATTCACTAATTATACTAATTAAACACAGTTAATACGTACTGGTGATCAATAAGTCCTCTGTAAGGACTTCCTTTAACGAAGCCGAAGCCCAAACTGTTCAGTCGACCTCTTGCAAATGGCGTTAATTTACATTTAGAATCTGTAAATTTACTTTTTTTTAAACTTATATCGTCTGTATACAGAACAACGTATTTGTTTCGATCGCAAGCCTTAAAAAGAAAAATAAATTTTAGCATTTTTCACAATCAACAATAGTTTCATTGATAGAACGAACTTAACTTGCTCAAAAGCAGCTAGATTAGAATCTGGCAAATCTCTGTCATTTAATAAAAAATCACTGAGTTTTCTCATCTCTTGATTGTTTGAAAACTATAAGAATTAGCAAAAAAGTAATTGTAGTAACGACTAATTTGTTTTAGTTGAAAATATTTTAAAATGCAAACCTTAAATGCGTGAACCGATAATGTATTCCTCACTGTTGTTATTTTGTACGTTCTTGCTGATGTAAATTCGTCCAAAGAATTGAAAGGCAAGTCCGGCTTGAATACTGTTAAATAGCTGACGAGTAACGCAGAGTATGTAGAATACAGTACGAAAGATAAAACGCTCATTGTGACATACGCTATCCTCCCTGACGCGTGGCGAGGATACACTGACGGAAAAGTATAAGCTTTACAATATTTAATTTTATTACAAGAAACTTAATTATAGCAAATGTGTTTACTTGAAGGAGGCTTTGAGCAAAATATTCCCCATACGTCCAAGTAGGCATTATAAAGGTTCGCTTGGAATCCAATCTTATTTCTTAACGACGTCAAAGCCAGAAAAATTGGCGAAACAAGTATCGTAACTAACAAGCAATAGGAAGCTTTTCTCCCAAATGCCTGAAACGCATTGACAAAATAATGTCTTCATATAAAATAATCTTGAAACATAGCAAATAATATTATTCTTTAACCTCCAGGCGGTTGGGCTGGCACCTTTTGATACCACCTTTGGTTCGCCCATATCTTTAGTCCTTTCAGAAATTTTTCAAGAGAAAAGTTCCCCAAAGTATGACTTTGACCCATTCGTGAATGCCGGCCGTCTGCAGGTTAAAGAGTAACAGAGACTTACAGAGTAATACATTGCCCACAAAACATGGGACGTCTCAGACGTTCTGACGTAAAAATTAGTAGATGAAATGTGAATTGGCTCAGAAAAATCGATCACGTCCAGCCTTTGCTTAGTCACAGCCAGTTCAGCTACACCGATGTCCGTTTTTCTTTCGTAAAGTTTTCCTATTATTCCAGACCACTTTTTCTCAACAGGATTGTAGATCCCAGTGGCCTGTTCAACGGATTGAACATCCATTTTAAAATTGGCTATTTTCGAGATTTCTGTTATTATGGAGCCGAAATATCCACTCAGGTCGTTATCCTGCATTTTTCAATTGTAGAAATCAGAAAAATGGTAGAAAAAAGCAATTAAGAAATATTCAAAAAAATAATCGGAATGAAAATTCGTAAAATAACAATTTAATTACGCTTAATACTGTGACACGTAAAGTGATTCCTTTTAAAGAGTTTCTTCTTTCATATAGAGATAAAGCAGTCATTGGGATTAAGCCTCTGACATTTTGATCCCACTTGAAAACATCGTTAATTTCCGTTTTATTTGAATATAATGAGTACCATTCGCGCATAATTGGGAAATCTTGGCACTTGACGTACATTCTAGTGTTAAATACTACATTGAAAGGATTTCCTTGCGGCTTATAACAGAGATGGTTCATGTTTCTAGCGAAAATCACAAGCATTATACAGGAATTCATATCTATGGTTTTCGTAACATTTGAAAAATCGTTGTAATCGTCCATCGACGTTATTACTATAACGAAAAATGGCCGATCCATTTTTTTATCATTGTATTGTATGTATTTGGGTAGATCGATAATTTTTGTGATCATTGCATACACGTCTTCTCGAGAGCATATTCTTAAAAGTGATAGATAAGCTGTTGATACAACCATGTCTAAAAAAATATATATATTTTTTTGAATTTCAAAATAAAAATGTCAAGCAAATTATTCTCACACTCTTTTTTAGCTTTTTAATATAAAAAGTAAACGTAATACTGATGAAAAATCAATACTTACTCATTGCAGGGTCGTTTCTAGCAATAAATATATTCGAGCCACCGAAATAAGTTCGAAAATCAAGTACCAATTTTAACAAATTTGAATATGTATAGTCAAGTTGATCTCCCACAGTAAATAAAAAAAGTGTTTGTAGAAAAAACATCGCAATTACAATTTTAATTTTACCCATTTCAGTACTAAAACTCAATAGATTTTATGGGAACACCAATGTCGAATGTACAAATGAAGTAAAAAAATATTTTTCTCTTCGTCTTCTCTTTGTTCTACCTACAACTTGCATTTTCAAAGAAGTGAAGGAAACATTAAAGAATGTTTTATTAAAATAAATATTTCATACTATCATCAGAGTCTAATTTCGTTAGTTTTTATATTCATATGCTTTTTTTCTGGATTTTAATCTACTACTGACCACACATAGTGGGGCGACCTACATTTCGAATGAATGAACTTGCACTATCGTATGCATCGCTAATAAGCATAAGATTTGCTAATTCAATATTTAAGATTTATTTACTCTAGTCAATGCAATTAATGCTGTTCAAAGATCGAAAAGGGAGGGAAAGTAGATGAGTAAGCATAAGTGACTTATAAATACTAATAGCTTTTAATAATGTAGGATTATTGACGAAACGGAATAGTTTTTGACAGTAAATGTTCAATCTCGTCAATAAAGTCTAATCTAAGCAGCTATTTCCATCAGCGAAAAAGAATTATTGCTAATTTAATGAGTGTTTCTTATCAAGGTATATTTTGCAACATAAAAGCAGCGCAATGCTCAATTTACAAAACTTGATAAAAAATAATCTAAACATTTACTTGTTTTTTATTTATTAGTTCTAATAGCCTAAAATTATTAATTTCAAAGAAAGAAATAATTAGCGCCCAAACATTACTATAAAATGCAACATTAATACAGACTGCAATATCATATATTTAAAGCGTTTGTCAATAACTTATCAGGAGCAGTGGGTTGAGAAAAATGCAAGGGAAAACAACTGCTGAACTCATATTATTGAACCTTAATTAAATATGCATATACGCAATTGTTTCACGCTTGACTTCCTCGTATTTGACTTTCCACGTGCAGTCTGTCCTCGAGATTTTTAAACGCGCTTAAAAAAGCTTTTAAAACTGTTGATAAATGTAATCTTGAATTTTCTTTTATTAATATGACGTTTTTGTTCTACAAAAGTACGACAAGTAACATTTTTTTATTACTTTTACGTCATCAATGAGTATTGGATTATACTTTAGAAATTGTTTCAACATTGCTGTAATTGTACCAAGGACAAACAATTGAGAGTTTCTTAAAATGTTGTCTATTAATCTATAACAAAGATGTTGTTTACTTTGGAAGAGCAGTATTGATAATGAACTCTCTCAACGCACAATAACAAAATGCTCAATAACATTCCAAAAACTAATATTGTAATTAACGGTGTGATTCCCCATAGTCCTACTGCATCGTAATCCTTGGCAGGTTGGACTATTTTCTTGAAATACATTTTCTTCAAACGATGTAGAATTCCACTATCTTTTAATCTCAGTATACTAAAAAATAAAAAAGGAAAATGATTTTGCAGCGCTGTGTGATTAATAAGTTAATTATTTGGAACTAATATTGCTACTTTGTGCTGATTAATTTGATTCATTCAAGTAAAAGCAGATTTCAATAAGTAAATAAATAGATTAATAGGGTACTTAATTGAATAATATAATTAATAAAGAAATCAAGATAAGTAAAGATTAAAATCATAACATCTCAACGTTTTAACAAAGCTTTAATTACTTTATCAGAACTTTAATTCTTACTTGTAATTAATGAACTCGGTAAACGGATTTTTTTTAGCTAAAGCAAATGATAAATTATCAACGGTCCCTGTATATATACCAATCAATTTGCACGAAATTTTATCCCCTATTATCTCTTGCATTGCACTGTTCGAATAGTATGCCACTTTTTCCCGGCAAACCTACAAATTTTATGAAACGATAATGCAATAAAGGAAAACCTTTATTAATTTAAAAACATTTATTCAAACAAAACATAACAAAAGCAAATCATTAATATTGTATCTACCTGATCAAAGGCTTGTATATCGTTGAAAGGCAAATCCTGTTCCTTTTTCATTAGTTTATTCATTTTGACAAAAATAGTATCTCGCGAATTCTAAATAAAATATTTATTAGTAATCTAACGAAAACTGATAATAAGAATCTTATCATTAATTACCATACCCTGAACATTTCCCGTTCAGCACTATCTTGGATAACTATAAGTTTATACGTGCCGTCCTCCACATACTTCGCTAATGTATTAAAAGGTAATGTAGGAGAAAATACCGTTAAGTAACTGATTATGGAAGCCGAATAAACTGCTGAGAGAACAACAGCAGAAATGAAGATAGAAACGTAGGCAATTCTCATCGGTGATGAATCAGGGAATTCTGAAATCAATACATTGACAGTATGCAATTTTATAATTTCAGTCGAAAAAAGGTTATCGTTGTTTACATCCTGAACAAACCTGATAATCCTTGCTGACAATATATGCCCCATACATATAAATGATTTTCAACTACATAATTTCTTAAACAATGAATTCTGCTTACTTTTGCTTTTATGTAAGTGAGTAAGAAAGCTGATAGCAGTATTGATAAAATAATTGATATCCAAATTTTATTATTAAATGCCTTATCGAATATACAAATATTATATTAATTTCTTATCGTTAATAAAATGTTAAATTAAAGTTTTAATACCTTTAAGTAAGCATTCCATTGAACAACAGAACTCCCGGGCTCTTTAATAAACAGTTTTACTCGGGACAAAACAATTGGCGTTACAAAATCGAAGGAATCCATTCTCCCTTTGGTCATAGTAAGTTCCGAAACAGCAACATCAATTTCTCCCGACTGGAGCATCCCTAGCACTCCACTCCATTTATTTTCAGTCCTATTCCATGAACCATAAGAATCATCTGTTGTAACAAAACGCAATTTGAAATTCATCACGTATGCTAACTCTTTCATCATTTTTGTAAACATAGACACTCTCTCTTCCTCTGGCAGATTCATTAATAAAGCTGGGTCTTCCTAGAAATATTAATAAATATTAAATCCTAAACCGAAAAACTATTGATCTCTAGATAATAGATTCTGTACCTTAACGGAGGAAACGCGGAGTAAAGTACCAGCAACGTGGGGTCGTCTTTGATAAAGACTCTTATTGGTATTAAAGAGCAATCTACTATTCGGCTCCCACCACATGAGATCATTAATTTGAACCTCTCTTTCAATGTCTATCGAAAACCATTCACGGAGATTTGGATCGTCGTAACATTTGACCAGCATCCTCGTATCAAAATTTAAACGAAGTCGATTTTTGTCAGGGTTTTGGCAAAACTTGTACAGGACCTCGTTGAATGGTCCGCAGAAAACGACGAACCAAATGTGAAATGATAACACGTGAGATTTGGTGAATTCGGCAAAGTTTAAGAGATTATCTTCGCTTTCGATGGGTAATATAAACAACTGTCATGGATACTTTGAAAACGTATTGTTGTATCTTATGGTCATATCGGAGTAGTGTAAAATTTGGGAAAAAATTCTTTTTTCAGACAGTCGTTTCACGTTATTGAATAATGTTGTTGCGAGAAATAAATCTGGTAATGCAGTTAAAAAATATAAAATTAGGTTCATTTAAAAGAAAACAAAAAAAAAAATAAGAATAATCTTACTTTCGTTAAAATTTTCATATATAATGAAAATACTGCTAGCGTTGTAAAAATATTTTAAACCAGTTAACAAATCAATGTACGTATCCGTTGCTTGTAAGGTTTCGTACTGTGCCCACGAAGGTACATACGCAAGAGATGTAATTATCAAATTTAGCAAATTCATTACGTTAATTAATTATTTTACTCATTTACTATCGAACACTTCATACGCGCGAGAGGAAAAGTACTACTAGAACTTCCGCTTTCTTAATAAAAAGCTTCAGAGTGTGCATATTAAGTGCCACTATCAAAGCACGCTGTAATTGAGATATTTATCTGAAAATATAATAGATCACCTCAGAATAATTCAGGAGAAATTGAATGAATAACTGTCCTATTAACTAGAAAAATAAAACATGAATAGGAGTTAGTTAAATTTTCATGTCGCGAATATTATTTTATTTGCTTATTTCATTTTATCCGTCGACTTGACCAAACAAATTTGAGCGTTATCTTATCTATGATATAATAACAGACTTATTACGTTCCAATATTCTCGAATAAAAATAATCAAATTATCACTTTTATCGCGAAAAACATCATTTGAAACCGGGTAAGTAAAGTATTTAATAAAGTTACGTACGTAAATAATAAATAAAATAATAAAGCAAAACTGAAAGGGTTTTAGAATTATTTATTTTTAAGTAATTTCATTAGGAATTTTAGTTTTTGTACTTCAATTTCCAGTTTAATATTCGTGTAAATAAAATTTCTATTCTCACATAAAAAAATTAGTCGATTAATATTAAAAATTTAATAAAAAGTAAATATTCATGAAATGTAAATAATGTGTGGATCTAAATCAATACTTATAAACTACGGTTTCCGTAGTTTATAAACAGTTGTAATAACTACCTACAGGCAGGTACAAGTCGGCAATGTAGGAATCAGATAGTTTCTTTATAACGTAGATGTATTAAATCAATACTGTTGTATATTTCAGAGGGGTTTAGTTCTAGTAGAGGTCGCTAGATTTTGAAACCTTCAAAATCTCATTTGCGGTAAAAAATGAAATTTAAATTTTTACATAAAATTAATGAATTGGCAGTGGAAACTAAATAAACGAGTAAAAGTAATTGTACAACAGATAGTATTAGTTGCATTACAAAATGTTTGTCTTTATTTTGATACGCATTATCAGCCTATGATTTTTACATTACAGAAACGTGCATAAATTTTCTTGTCCTAATATGAAAAAATTCTATCTTGTTAAGATAATAGTATTACTGTAAGGTTGTTTTAATTTAAAATGCACATTTTCTAAAAAAAGTAGCATTAGACTTAAAAAAATGCCACCAAACAGAAGCAGAAGTGCTGGTGTAATAACTTGTAAACTGACGGGATTCACTTCCGTCTTTGTCACTTTTAATTTCTTGCAATTTGGAGTTAGTATACGGTTCATGATACCATGCTCTTTAAATCTTAAAATGCTAAAATAAATCAGTGATTAAAACGTTAAATAGAAATTATAACCTACGCATGAATAAATACATACTAATAGTTAAAAAAAGTTGTTAGTGGGCTATTCTTCATTAAAGGTAATGCTGAAAAACGTTTTTCGCCTGCATATATACTGGCGAATTGGCAATTCTTTATAGAAGTTGTTTCTGGGCCTTTTATATCTTTTGTATAAAACGCAATATTATTATTTGTGCATGCCTGTAAAATAACAGAAATATTGAATTGTAGTAGATCATCTAGGTGGCTACCACGCCAGGAAGGTTTCAAGCATGGCACTACCAAGGAAAGGGGGAAGGAGAGTTACCAGAGCTGATATGTAGATTTAAATACTATGCAAGCTTATTTATACATCTATCAATCTATGAGAATAAAGTTATAGGCTTATAAAATTTAAAGTAGAAGAAAGAAACTCCTATTCATTTTAGAGTATATTACTTCGCTGACGTGTTAGTACCTGGTTTAGACTTCTCCTGGCGAGGTAGCCGACTACATTATTATACATTTTTTTTAATTTGTGATTACTATAATTATACACAGTACCTGTTTAAAAGCTTCCACGTAGTTCAAGGGCAAATCTTCATGCGATTTTAACAGCGTTTTCATTTTTAACAACATAGGATCCTTTGTATGCTGAAAATATAGTTCATATTTTAGTATATGTATAAAAAAAGTTGGAAAGGAATTAAATGTATTAATTTTATTAGCATACCGTAAATAATACTTCTTCGGCACTGTTCGCAACAGTTACAAATTTATACGATTTATTTTCAATAAATTCTGGCAATGTTTGGAAAGGTAATTTGTGAATTAAAGTTGATAAGTAACTTATTAAGAATGCCGAATACATAGCAAAAATTATAAGTCGAGATAAAAAGAGAATCATCATAGCAATTTTCCATGATAACCAGTTTAATGTTTCTGTTGATTGAAAACTCGAGTTGTGGAAAAATTAAATAATTAAGTAAAACTATCTTTCGTCATTAGCAAATTATAACTTTTAAATTTGTACATCATAGAAATAATATTGAATCAATTTTTCAAAAATTTATAATTTGCTAACACTGTATATTTATTATAAAAAGTACCTAATACACCTTGTTGACAGTAAATACCCCAAATGTCTAAACAATTTTGTATAACATCAATTTTTCCTATAATTTTCGCTTGCATAAATGTCAATACTATCAGTATGATACCTAACATTATAGGGAACGCAATCCAAACATCGTCGGCAAACACCTGTAATCAGTCAACAGGTGATCTTAAGTTTAAATAAATATTTTCCGTATTTATTAATTATAGGTTTATTTAACATACCTGTACGTAACTGATCCAGTGAAAAGTAGATAAATTTGGATCACGGAAGTAGAGCATATGTCTTGCCAAAATCACAGGCAAAGTGAAATCAAAATCATCTATTCTTTCCCTCGTAATGCTAAACTCGGTAAAAGGAACTTCAACTTTACCGGTTGCTATTTCACCTAACAAACCCATCCATTGTTTTGTTGTTTGATTGAATTTACCGTAGGTATCAGCAGGTGGTAACATTTTAATTTTGAAATTCATTGTTTTTATTAATTCTAAAATTATCTTATGAAAAACGTCTGTATTTTTTACTTCATTGGTGGCTGTCACGTAAGGAATTCGTTGACCTTCCTGCCAAATACAGTAAATAAAAAATTTTCTAAACTACGGGCAGAAAGTTTGATTTTGCGAACTTGTTTTAGTATATATTTCGGCTAATGAATATTTTTTTATGCGCAAGTTTTAAAAACGTTGCGCTAAACTTTTACCGAATATTTTGATTTAAATTCGAAAGTTTGGGAAAGTCTCTTTGGCCAACTTTGGGAACAGTTCTGTCAAACATAAAGTTTGGCAAAACTTTGCCCAAAGCGTAATTTTTTTACGCGGAAATGTGCTATTGTTTCTTGTTAGTATCTTATAAATTAGTCCTACAACATCTACGAAGGAACAAACAAATGTATACGTGAATTCGAAATTAATCAGATAAACAGATTTTTATGCAATCATTGAAGTTTATGGTAAAAATATAATGTTATTAAAAAGGTAAATTAAAATGATGTTTTTAATTAAAAGTTATTACGAAAGAAATCGTCTTGTAGAAGTTGTATTAGTTTCTATAATATTAACATTTAATACCTTAACGGGTGAAATTTTGATTTCAGTTCCTTGAAAATTACGTCTTCTTTGATAAACGTTATCCTTAGTTTTTAATTCCAGCTCTGATTTTGGTCCCTCTACAAATAGATCATTTCTAATAATTTTTTCTCTTGCTTTCATCGAATACCATTCTCGAATATTCAGATCATAGTAACACTTCACCAAAATTAGATAATTGAAGTTTAAATGAAGACGATTACTTGGTTTTTCACAGAAATCCGTTAAATTGTTTGTGGGCGTCCCAGTGAAAATAATCAACCAGTTATGAAAAGCCAAATTATGCGTTTGAGTAAAAATTTCAAAACTATTTAAGTCCTCCTCACTTCTAATGAACACAACACATAACTGACGGGCATATTTTACAAAAGATGTATTATACTTGATTTTTAATTCTGAAAACTGTATACCTTGTGATCCAATTTTTTTCAAAGAAAATTGTTTAATTAAATACAACGTTGCTGTGCTTGTAAAAGTATCTAAAAGGAATAAAAATATTCTTCAAGATTTCATTACATTATTCAGATATAAATATTATTCTATTTAATTAATTTAAAAGTGTGATTTGTTTAAGTAGGGCCTTGCACGAAATATAGACTATATTTGCTAATTTTATATTTCAACTATTTAAGGTTTAATAATCTGGTTGGTAATATGTTAAAGAGGTGTTCCCTACGAACCGAATAAAAATTTTAAAGCTGTAAATATCATTCAACAAATGCAGATATAGTTCATTAAAAAAAAATTGTTTAAAACATGGGAATGTTTTTTGTTTATCATTCAATTTTAATTTGGAAGGTTTCATTATCCTCCTTATTCAATTTCAGAGGGTTAACAATGCAAAAACTAGGGTATTTTCTAAATCGGTAAAGTTGTATTCACTTATTTACAGATTTATCGTTGAATTTTCGATAAATCTATGAAATTAAAACCTTCTAAATTAAAATTGAATGAAAAACAAAAAACATTCCCATGTTTTAAACAATTATTGTTTTAATGAACTATATCTGCATTTGTTGAATGATATTTACAGCTTTAAAATTTTTATTCGGTTCGTAGGGAACACCTCTTTAACAGATTATTAAACCTTAAATAGTTGAAATATAAATTAGCACATATAGTCTATATTTCTTGCAAGACCTTCCTTAAGTTAAGCAATTCAACATAAATGTAACAAAATTAATTCTCTTATAATTAGTATGTACGTACTTACTTTCCAATATAGTTTTAAAAATAAAAAATACACTATGAATATTATAAAAATTTTTAACACTTAATATTAAATCTTGATAATTTTCAATTTGCTGATAAACATTGGAAATTGTTTTGTTGGAAAATACAGCTGCTACGTAAATTGTTAGAAAAATGAATAGAATTTGATTATTTGTATTCTTATTCTTTGACAAACAACCCATATTCATATATTATTTTAGTTTATTAAAATAATAATATATTACAACTATTTTCTTTTTAAAGAAAATGCAACGAATCTTAATTTTCGTGAGTTGAGTTCACAAAATGAAATAAACCAGCAAGTTTTTGTTTGTTTTGAAGGGTCTTGTTTTATCTACTATATCTGAAATCTGTAGTACATCATTTTCTAATTATATATTTGGCTTGAGATTCACAATTATGTGTGTGAATAGTAAATGGAAAAGATATCCATCATTTTTTATTTTTCTATAAAAAAAAAGTATAAGAAAATATTTTAATAATCATTTTCAGGGTTAAAGTCATTTACTGAAATAGACTACTGTATAAATATATGAAGCTGAAGTTTAAGGACGTGTTTATGCCAACTCGGGTGCGCGGCGAGGAAAGAGGGTCCCCTCTCTCCCCGCGAGCGGCTCATCGTTCACCGCTCGCCCCCTCCACAGCCAACGCATTTTTGTTCTTTGATTATTTTTCTATTAAACTGTAGGTTTTTATAAGGATTGTAAATAGAGCTTTTTTTTAATCAATGAAAACGTTACTCGTAGAAGCCCACTGATAGGATTTGCGTGTTAAAATTCCAATCTTTAGAGCTTTATAGCTTTTTTTGGTATGTCTGAGCTTTCTGAGATTAAAAAATGTGAAAAATCAATCATTCAAAAGTACTTGTTCCAAATATGAAGGAGATTGTAAATAGAGTAATAACAACAGTAAAGAATAAAACCATAATTGTGAAGCAATATTTGCTTATTTATTGATTGCGAGATCCACGGCTTATTCTAATAACTTATTCACTTTATTTTGTGAAATAATATTGTTTGTTTAGTATACCATTGACATGCGATTGTTTTATCCTAAAATGAACCTGTTCAAGCATTAATACAAAAATACTACAAACAATTCCAAACATTACTATTACAAATGCCGCAATAATGTGGCGAAGGTCTACAGCATCGTGTTTATTTGCAGATAATTCTGGATCCATTTTGAAGTTTCCTAGTATGCGTTTCAAGAGGCCGTACTCTTTAAATCTTATGATACTATAGAGAAATATTATAAAAATTAATGTAATATATTTATTTATCAGTCACTTTAAATTAGTAAAAACGTACTGGTAGTTAAAAAATTTTATAAGCGGATTATGTTTCAGCATGGGAATTCCCAGGAAACTTCTTTCGTTTATGGGTATACTGGCCAGTTTGCAAAATATTGGGAAATCCGTTTTTAAATCTTCTAGATTTTTTGCAAAAAATGCAACATACTTCTCGGTACAAACCTACCAAGACAAATATTTATTAAGTAAACTTTAGTAACATATTTAAAAAAATTTTGGAAATACCTGCTTTAAACCACCGGGAGTACTGACTGGCCAATATTCGCGAGGTTTCGCCATTTCTTTCATTTTTAACAAGATCGGATCTTTAGTACCCTGAAAACAAATTCAATTTGAGGAGACGTTTTTTTTTATTAACTTAAGGTGTAAATAAGATGAGAATTTACATTAAATAGCATCTCTTGGGAACTATCGCGTATCACTATTAATCTATAATTTTGGTTCTTTGTGAATTCCAATAACGTATGAAAAGGGAATTCTATGTACGAATTAGATAAATAACTGACTAAAAATGCAGAATACGAAGCAGACATTATAATTTGAAAGACAAAAATGAATATAATTATGATTTTGCAAGCAGTTGAGTTAAAGATGTTCACTGCAAATAGAGGATCATTTTTCAAAATTATTCTCAGATAAAGGCTTTAAAGTATAGTTCTAAAAGAATAAAATATATTAAAAAATTTACTTGATAAACCTTGTTGACAATAAATACCCCAGACTTCCATAAAGCTATCCATGATTTCAATTCTACCTTCAAGAAGCTTTTTCATAAAAGTTAAAAATATAATTAAAATTAAGGAAACCAGTGCAAATACAATCCAAACTCTTGCCGAGAAAACCTACAAATAAGATAAATATCAATTAATTTTTTAATTAATAATTTGATTAATGTACCTTCAGATAAGAAATCCAATCGAGTTTGTGAAGTTCTGGATCTTTGAAATGAAGCGCAAAGTGTCCAATAATTAGTGGCAACGTGAAATCGAAAGCTTCAGCCCTTTCCTTAACTAAGCCGAATTCATTTAGTGGAACTTCAATTGTTCCAGCACTTATTTCTCCTAACATACCCATCCACTTTTTTTCTATTTTATTGAATCCACCACACCTTTGTGCTCCAGGCAAAAAAGTAATATTAAAGTTCATAAGATGAACTAATTCCAAAATAAAATTCTGAAAAACGTCTGTGTTGACTATTCTATTATCTTTTGTCACACGTGGATATTGATATTTCCTCTAAAAATTGCACATAAAGAAGTTTATGATGTTCTCTTAATGAAAAATGTATAATAGAGAATCGTACCCTTTGAGCTGACATTTTCAATTCGGCTTGATCAAAGTTACGTCGTCTTTGATAAAAGTCTTTTGAAGTTTTTAATTTTATACCTATTTCTGGCTCCCATTCGATTAGATCGAATACTTTAACTTTATCTCTTTTTTTCGTAGAATACCATTCCCGTATGCTTCGATTTTTATTACAATAAACTAAAAATTTGTAATTAAAATTTAAATTTAAATTATTTTTTGTTGGATTTTCACAAAAGACTGTCGTATTATTCCTTGAATTTTCAAAAAAGATTAAAAGCCAATTGTGGAAAGCTAAATTATTCGAACGAGCGAAAGTTTCGAAGTTTGTCAAATCCTCTTCTTCATTAATTAAAATAACAAACAGTTGTCGTGACAATTCGGTAAAACAATTATTGTATTTTAAATTTAATTCCGACGTTTCGATTCCTTGGGACAAAATTTGTTTTGCAGAAAAATGTTTTAAACAATTTAATGCTATGGTGCTTATGATAGGGTCTGTATAATTAATGCAAAATGTAATATTATGTTACAAACGTTAGATTTAAATTATAAAAAAAGAGGCACTTTAACTTACTTTCTAAGATACGATTGTACACTACGTAGATACTTTGCAGGTGGTAAAATTTTTTAATATTTAGTATCAAATTGAAATAATGATTTATTTCTCTATTACTAGTAATATTTAAAGCAGTCAAAGGTATTATAAAAGTGCAAAGCACGGTAAACTTGTAAATTTTTTTGCTTAAATTCATGTCGGTAGGTAGATTTATTTTAACCAAAAGTTTTAGTTTGAAATGGTTTAGCTTAAAATCAAAACACATTAAATCAAAACACATCAAAAAAATAAAATCAAAAATAATTTTTCAGTGAAATACATTTTTTATTAATCTAGACTTGAAGCACAATTATGTTTAGTAAATGTAGATGCGTATCAAATAATCGAGGGCTATCAAAATAATACATTTTTAATAGATAGTAATTAAAAACAATTCCATTTTTCTTTTATTTACACGTCACACGCTAATTGTTTTTTAACTTAAAATGTATAAATTCCAGAAGCAGTATAGAAACGCTTATGAATATTCCGAATAATATGATTGCCAGAGCAGGAGTGATGTCTCGAAGACTGACGGCTGTAAATTTTATTTCAACATTGTCGTATGTTGTGAAATACATATTCACCAGACGTTTCATTATTCCATGTTCATTAAACTTTTGTATACTATAAAATGAAAATATTTCAATGATAATGTGAAAGGCCAAAAAATTATGATTTGTAAATTACTTACTAAAAACTGAAAAAATTTCTAAGAGGATTTTGTTTAACAAATGGTAATCCTAAAAATCGTATGTCATTCGCATTAATACCGATTAGTTTGCAAAGTCTTGAAGCTTTTATTTTTTTCTTCTTAAAATCTTTTGTATAAAATGCAAGTTTATCTCTTACGCATATCTGTAAAGTGGAAAATTTTTATTTTTAGGATGAATATTAAACATTTTTAAAACATTTAAATAATGAGAAACTATTACTTCGTTGAACCCTTCACTGTTGTTTAATGGTGACTCTTCTTGAGGTTTCATCATTTTTTCCATTTTTATCAGAACTGGATCTACGGTATTCTTTTTAAAGGTTTGGGGAACTTTAATTATTTTGTATTTTGAAAATAAATAATATGTTAGTAAATAATTTATAACATATTCATAATCATAACTCACAGTAAATAACGCTTCCTCGGCACCATTCAAAATAGTTACAAATTTGTATGTTCCATCTTTTATAAATTCTGATAAGTTATTAAATGGTAATTGATCATTTAAAGTAGTTAAATAACTTACTAAAAATGCCGAATATGAAGAAAAAATTATTATCTGAGATAAAAATATAATTATAACAACTATTTTCCAAGACGACAAAGGCACTTGAGCTAGATGAAAAATGCAATGAATTTCTTTTGTTGAAAAAGATATTGATATTAGTTCAAAACTTATACCTTACCTTGTAAACCTTGTTGACAATAAATTCCCCAAATATTTAAAAAATTTTCACCAATAGTAAGTTGTCCAGTAAATTTGGCTCTTATATATGTCAAACTTGCGATCAATATAATGCAAACAATCACAAAGGTAGTCCATACGTCAATGGCAAAGACCTGTATGTAAAAGAATAATAAGAAATATTTATTCTAAATTATATAAATATTAACAGAATTTTAATTCTGTGATTGTTTTATATTTGTTACCTTAACGTAGGCGTTCCATTTAACAGACGACAATTCGGGATCTCGATAATACAACATACTTTGAGCTAAATAAATTGGCCAAGTGAAATCGAAATCATCAATTCTATCTGTTATTATTGTGAATTCGGCCAATGGCAAATCAATGTAGCCACTTTTTACCTCACCCAATAAACCGTTCCACTCTTTTGTCGTTTTATTGAATATTCCATATGTATCAATTGGCGGTAAAAGGGTAACGCTCAAATTCATGGCGTATAACAATTGTAAAATAAGATCATGGAAGATATCAATATTTTTCACTTCTTTGTCTTTCGTCATGTAAGGGATTTCTTTCTGCTCCTGTAAATTTATATTTCATTAAGTAAACATGATTTTTATTTATTTATTTATTCCAGAGTAAAAACATTACATTACAGAGATAACCCTGCAAAGGAATATAAATTCCTGTTTGCAGGTCTGGAGAATATCTATCATTAAATTAAAAATCCTTCTAACCTTTACTGGAGCAATTTTCATTTCGGACATATCAAAACTGCCTCTTCTTTGATAAAAGTTCTTTTTAGTATTTAAACTTAAACTTCCATTTGAATTCCATTCTAGAAGATCAAACAATTTTGTTGTTTCTCTACTTCTTGTTGTATATAATTCTTGAATTTTTTGACGTGTAAAACATTTAATCAAGACATTGTAATCGATGTTTAAATTAAATCTATTGTCGTCAGAATTTTCACACACATTTATCATTTGTTTTGTAGGTACTCCAGAAAGAATTAAAAACCAATTGTGAAAAGCTAAGTTATGTATTCTTGTAAACATTTCAAAGTTATACAAATCATCCGCGTTTGTAATAAAAACAACAAACAACTGTCGGGAATATTTTATAAAAGTCTTATTGTACACGTTATTTAATTCAATTTGGGTTACTGCTTGTGAAAATACATTTCTTTCTGACAATCGTTTTAAGATATGAAAAATCCTTGGCAAAATTGATAATTTTGTTGAGTAATCTGAAAAATCAATAAGGCAATAGTTTTATAAAAGTAAAATAAAATAATTGGTTTTATAATTAGAATTTTCAAATATCTTACTTTCTATATCATTGTTATAAACAGCGTAGATATTGTGTAGATTATAAAGTTCTCGGATGCTTAATATTACGTTGGAATCCTTTACTACATCGACGTAAGTATAACCAGATGAGGCGTAAGAAGATGTTAAGAATGCAACTGTCATAAGGATCAAAGATAAACTTTGTTTTTTCCAATTTTTATCAGGTGACAAACAAAACATTTTTCTGTTTGCTGTACATGAAGAACTTACTTTGAAAAAAAATATCTGAAGTAAATAACTAATAATTACTACTGACTTCATTTCACATTTTTTCTATTGAGATGTGAATTTTGATTTCGAAGTGACACTCTTCCTTATCAAAAAAGATCATCAAATGATAGAACGAAAATTATAATTATAACAAGCTTCTTTCTATAAACCGGAGTTGGTCTCTCTACTGGAGCACTTTAACTAAATATTCAAGTAATTTGATGGCTGAAAATAATATGCCTGATTCACAATAATGAAGATAAATGAACCTCCTTTGCTATAAAATTAAACATTTGTTACGTATGAAAAGTAAAGCACATATATGAGGCGAACATGAAAAGAGAGGAAGTATCTTTGATGAAAGTAGGTACTTTTCATATACTAGGCCCAGGTAATGCAATAAACCAATGCAATTGAAAATAAATGCTTCTTTATTACACAACTTTCTGAAGATAAAAAAAAACCCATGTTTGAGCGAAGCCTCATGATTTCCTTCGACATTATTAACTTATTAAATAGATTACTTAGCAAATTAAACAGTGTTTATGAGGTCAGTCAGGATCTATTCTTATATTTATGGTATTATTAAAAATATGTTTTGCACCGCAAGTGATGCACTCCAGCAATAATATTATGAAACTTATGACCAATGCTCCACCTAATGCAGACAATACTGGAGTAATTTCTCTAAATCCTACTGGATAGTATTTTGTTATCGAATACTCATTCCTTTCCACGAACTTATTTTTCATGCGTTTTGTGAGACCATACTCTTCGAATCTTCTTATGCTAAATAAAAACGTGTGATTAAACATATGTACACGATATATTAAGAAAGTTAGTTTTTTTTTTTAGAACGATCACAAACACTTACTGATAATTTATCATTTTTGTGAGTGGACTATTTTTAGGTAGAGGTATTCCCAAATATCTCTTTCCTCCAGGGTATATTCCAGCAACTTTGCATGGGATTCTTTTGGCTTCTTTCAGCTTCATCATCTCATTAGTATAAAATGCCACCCGTTCTATGCAAATCTGCACACGAATTAAATTCAATTTTAACGGGGTTTATTAATAGTCTACAATCAAAAAGTAAAACTACAGATAAAATTACCTGCTTCAATCCAGCCAAATTATTCGGGGGTAGTGTATTGTGTGGTTTCATCATTGTTCTCATTTGTGCTACATCTGACGTTGTTGGATTCTTAACATAAATATATTCAAATTGGATAAATATGTGTAAAAAAGTTCAATATTTAATATCAGTATTTTGTTTCCCTTACATAAAAGTAGTCTTCGTCGACACTGTCGCGTAATACTGCTAATTTGTAAGTACCAAGCTTAATGAAATCCGAAAATGAATTAAAAGGTAATGTTTCGATCAAATTTGTCAAGTTGCTAACTATAGAACCAGAATAAGCAGCTGTGATTACAACCGAAGCGAAAAATAGTGATACGTAGGCTATTCGTAAAGATGATACTTTTGGAAATTCTGCAATAACAGTGTGTGTATTAAATGTTTTGAATTATTCTCCCCGATAGTAATTAATTAACCTCACCTGCCAATCCTTGCTGACAATAAATTCCCAAAATGTACAAAAAATTTTCAAAAACACTATTACTTGTGTTTGGATTTTTAGCTTTAATTTTTATTATACTAATTATTATCGTTGCTATTACCATTGAAATTATAATCCATCTCCATATTCTGCGATCAAATGCCTACAAAAATGTTTAATTTGAATTTATTGAAATTGAAATATTTTTAGTCTCTGTCAGCTTTGAAGGTTTACTTTTAATTTAAACCATAACTACCTGATACTGATTATTCTCCTTACCTTAGTGTAAGCATTCCATTTAACAGAAACTATCCCAGGCGCTCGGATGTAAAGCGCATTCGGCGTCACGTAAAGAGGCCAGGTAAAATCAAAATCTTTGTATCTCTGAGCTGTAATTGTGAATTCAGAAAAGGACATGTTGAAATTACCAGCGGACAGACCGCCAAGCAAACCGGACCACTTGTTTGTCTTCGGATCACACCGACCATAAGTTTCGTAAGGAGGTACGAAGTTTATAGAAAAATTCAGGTGTGTCATCATCAATTCTGTCATTATGTGGTCTATTACATTGCCATTTTGTAAATTTTTTATGTCGCGAAGTTCCTGTATTTGCGAATGTCGTTATTAATGTAAGCAATTTTTATGAATATGTGAAACTAGATATTTTTATTAAAATAATTAATAATTCTCACTTTAATGGTTGATACTGTTAAAGGCATTCCATAAAAATTATGATGTCGCTGATAAAAATTGCTGCCTGTTTTCTTAACCAAACGGTTTTTACGATCCCATTCAAAAATATCCGTTGTGCTGACATCACATTTTCGGTTCACTGCATTCCATTCTCTTATTACTGAACTTCCAAAACATTTAACTACCATTCGAATATTTAATTGTAAGTGAAATCGATTTAGCTTCGGGTTTTCGCAAAAATGGTCAAGTTCTTGCTTCCAAAATATGACGAACCAGGCATGATTATATAAACGATGCGACTCTGTAAAATCTTGGAAATTTTCAACATGTTCTTCGTTTTCTAAGAATAAGACAATTAATTCTCTTCTATTACTTTTGAAGGTATCGTTATATTTTTCGTAGAAATCAGATTGATGCATTGTTTGAGAAAATAGTCCCAAGGAAGAAAATTTTTTGAGAAAATTCAATAGTATTAGTCCGCTGATAAGTTCTAATAACAAATATTTTTGAAATCTTAATATAGATTACATAAAAGATAAAATATAATACATATACTTTAATAAACAATGCTTACTCTCATGAGAATCTCCATGTAGAATATAAATACTTCCAGCTTCATAAAAATTTGTAATGTCGGCTATCAGATTAACGTAATCAGCAAGTTTATTCACCACACTGATATTTGAATTTAATACATTAACTATAATTATTGAAAAAATAAGTAAGTGCATTAGTATCATCTCATAAGTACATAATAATACTATAGGCGCATGAGACATATACAAGTCACGGTTCTAATGCACTTTTCCTTTTAAGTATTTTAGAATTTCACTAGGCTTTGTTTTAGTTGTGTACATTTAGAATTCTTCTATGATACGGCATATGGTCGAATTAAAAATTCAACATCTATGATTATATCTGTGATTATACGATATCAATCCGTTTAATATATATGCATATTTGGATTGATGAGCTTGTCAAAGAAAATGTAGCTCTCCTTATTCGTTTGCGTGATTTATGGTTGCGTTACAGACGCCCAATTATTAATTTACAATTTTTTGGGGCAATACCCAAACGTGTGATGAGGAACGTTATTGATTCTGGAACTACATTGAATTAAGAAGCGGATAAACCCAGAAAATTATACATGGCAATCCTACATTATAATTTAAATATACTGCCGAAAAAAGAATTTACATTAATTTAAAATCTACGAAGATGTAGTTTTTTTTCGTTTTCAAATACAAACATTACTACCTAAATAATAGATGGAAGTTTTATAAAGACGTGTATATAAAGATAAACTTTACTGATTTATCGTCCAATTGCTAACGGATTAGGAATATATCTCTGCATTTTATATTTGTAATGGAATTGTTCACAAAACAATAGAAGTAGACTTAAAAGTATGCCGCAAAAGAATGTCATTAAAACGGGAGTAACTTCGCTCAATCCAACTGAATGAAACTGTGTTTCTAAGTTCTCTTTCTTTTCTTCATTTCTTTTTTTAATACAACTTAAAATTCCGTTTTCTTTAAATCTCTGAATACTGCAATAAAAATAATATTATTTAAATGTTCAATATAATTGAATTTTACCTTTCGGTTGCAAAAAATTACTTACTAATAACTGAGTAAATATTTAAATGGGCTATTTTTTACTAGTATTATTGAATCGAACCGCATTCCATCTGCTTTTATACTTACCAATTTGCAAGAAACATTTTGCTTCACATAGTGATATTTGTCATCTTTTACATAAAAACCTAATTTAGATTTTCGAGCACAAAGCTAAAAAAACATAAATATTAAATAAATATTGAATATACTTTTCAAACTAAAAGTTTTTCAAAATTACCTGTTGAAATCCTTCCCCATAATGTATAGGAAATTCTTGTCGATTTTTAATTAAAGGTTTCACTGTAGCTAAAAACGGGTCTTTTGTGACCTATTATTTTTTAAAAAATCATTATTCGATTAGATTTTGATTTATTTCATTTAAAAAAAATTCTAGTGGAACTTTTTTCTTATTCTTACGTTAAATTTTTCTTCGTCTGAAGTGCTTTTCAGTAATAAAAGACCGTAAGACCCATCTTTTACAAACTCTTCAAAGGAGTAAAAAGGTAAGCTTTCAGTAAAATTGCTTAAAAAACTAATAATAAAAGCTGAATATACAGCTGAAAGGATCAAATTGGAAATTAACAGCAGAATTATTGTAATTCTCAAAGACGTCTGTTTTGGAAAATCTGTTTTAAAAGATGCTATCAATAAAAGAAAATTATTGGCACTGCATATTTTGCAAGTACAACTTACCCGATATTCCTTGCTGACAGTAAATACCCCAAATGTCCAAGATGATTTCAATCAAGTCATTTTTTTGGACATACTTTTTATTATGAATTTTTATTTTTATAAATAAGATAATAATCATGGATAAAAAACTAGTTGCTGCCAATGTTATTAATACGTCGTAATCGAAAGCCTGAAGGAAAAAAATAATAACGATAATAGTAATTTTAGTTTTGAAAAATTGTTTTTTTATACTTTATACAACCTTTATGTAAGCTGACCACTTGATTTTTTTAAGATCAGGATCTTTAAAATAGATAAAATTTCTTAATAATCGTACTGGCCACGAATAATCAAAAGTATTTGCTCTATTTCTGGTTATTTCAATTCCTGACAAAGACATATCAATGTTTCCAGCCTCGATTTCCCCTAAAATTCCTGTCCAGCGATTTTCAGTTGTATTTAAGAAACCATAAGAGTCGTGAGCCGTGAGTTTTATTGTGAAATTCAAGTAGCGCAGAATTTCAAAAATTGTTATCTGATGGATATCGGCGTTTTGTATGTGATTTCCTTTTATAATTGGTAGCTTATCATAATCCTGCAAAAATAACGTCACATTTTTTTTATAACGCAAGTGAAGATTCGCACGACATAAATTAAACCAATACAATAGTACCTTTATTGCTGATAGTTTCAATTGTTTTCCACCAAAATCTCGACGCCTTTGATAAACAGTTTTGTCACTTTTAAGTACTAAACCATTCTCTGGAGTCCACTCCATCAAATCATAAACGAAAGTTTCTTCCCGGTCTCCCATAGAATACCACTCCCTAATTTCCGGACTCTTGTAGCACTTCACCAGCATTCTTGTATTAAAGTTCAGACTGAATCGATTGCCATTTGGTTTCTCGCAAAATTCTTCCACTTCTGTTGCAGAGGGCTTTTGAAAAATGATAAGCCAAAGGTGAAGTGCCAGAATGTGAGTTTTTGCAAAATCCTCAAAGCTTTGCAGATCTTTTTCACTCCAGATAGATACTACGACAAGTTGCCATGAAGATATTGAAAATGCGGTGTACCGTTCGCTTAAATCCGATAGCTTTATGGCCAGTGGTAATGTTCTTATTTTTTGAAAACGTTTTAAGAAATTCAACATTAACGTAGTTCCAAATACATCTGAGGTCAAAAAGGTATAATAATAATAATATTTAATTTGCAAATATATATAGTATTTCAAAGAGCATATAAAGATTATGTAAATGAGTAAATGAACTTACTGTCTAAATAATCTGTGTAAACCATACAAACACTGCGTATTTTATACAAATTTTGAATATCTGATATTAAATGAATGTGATCGTCGATACCCTGCGAAATATTGTGGTGCAAAGCAATGGAAGATTGAATGCAAGAAAATAGTATCGCATAAATTAAAAAATATTCACAGACTAAATTTTTATTTAACAAAAAAGGTTTCATATTATTAAACATAACACCAGATAACTTTGGAAAATGTTGCCCCGCCGAAAATTGTAAAGGGCTAAACTTCATAGTAGATACATATATTGTAAAAGACATTAAATTGTGTTTGATAAATATCTTTTATGATAATTCTTTTATCAAAGATCTGGAGTATCTAATATTTATCTAGTATCTATTTAGTCTCTACTAGTTTTATATTATCTTTGAGCCGCATTAAAAAGCAATTATTGCTTTTATTTCAAAACTGTGGCCTAGATATTTGTTAATTCTAATATTTGAAATCCAAATACTTGAAAATTAGTGGAAAATTAGCAAAGTTTTTAAAAGCATTTAAGTCTTCTACACTATGAAGGGGTATAACAAAAAACTGCTGTCAGGAAAAATTGGCGATATTATTTTCGTATTTGTCACAAAAAGACGATGACTGTACGACTTGAGAAAAGCTGTCTTTCACTGAAAATAATCTTAACAATCGCGGCGTTGATATTTTTGCATAATGATCTACAGAATAAACAAAATTTATTATTGCACATACATAATTAACGTAACCAGGTGAAAAAATAAAGGACAAGGATGAAGTAAAGGGAAAGTAAGACAAGGTTAAAGATGAGGAAAACGGAGAATGGCAAACGAGAACTTGATAACAACTCTCACGTAAATGACATATTGTTATCAGTTTGCATTGCCAAAATAAAGCAAAATAAATTCTTCCTTGTGAAAATTGAGCTTTCAAAACAAGTATTGGTAGCTTACTTTTTGAAATGCCTTCATTATTGTAAACAATAAATATACCACTGGTTTTATAAAACTTATACAGTACACTTAATCATTTGCAAAAACTGATTTTAAAGCCAGACATGAAAATCCCGATGGTGATTTAAATTCTTAAACAAGTATATTCTTTGTATCAAAAACGTCCATCTCTTTTCAGTCGAAACCAAACACCACGTTTTTTAAAATAATTTTCTTGAAAAACATACATTCAAATTCCACATTAATTACGTTTTAAAACTGATTATTACTTTTATCAGATTTTATTAGATAATTCTTACTAGGAATTCAAATTGCGGATACTGTACTCGAAGCAAAACTCGAAGAAAACTTTAATAATATTAAAAAAAATGCTTAAAGTTTTCAAATTAATCTATTATGTTTGTAATTAATAATTAATATGATTAAAATAACATATGTTATTTTAATATCCAACATTAGTTTTAAGAAAAGATTTTTTTAGGTTTTATCGTTAATAAAAAAAATAACAATTAAATCTGTTGACAACGTATGCTCTTATGACAATAACCTGGATTTTTATGTAACAGGAAATTTCATATAATCGCAGAACTAGAAAATTATTTATTATTTCTACATTCTAAAAATATTAAAATAATAACGTTAGGGTTTTAAAACATATAATTATAATTATCTTTTAGTTATAAAAGGGGATAAAATAAAAACGAGTGTTTTCAAATAGAATAACAATTTTATTTTTATATTATAATAAATATAATGTGATTTTCAACATCAAACTTTTTTTCTTCATTTATTTTCTAAATAATTTTTTTTATTAGAAAAATAAACTTAAAGTAAGCGATAATTCAATACATTAGATAGAGAGATCAGAACTGCCTTAAATTTTCAAATAATAATTATTATTTGATGATTTGGTAAATTTAAAACAGAATCTATAATACTTTTTAACGGCCAACTTCTCCATAATACTTATCAACACCCAACTTTAACAGAATTTACAATTTCTTTAGCCAAAAGTGTACTGATATTTACAGCCGCAATAACCGGACATACATATCGTGTAAAACTTTCTATGGCATTCAGGACAATCAGCTGCTGTTACACACTCCTCTGAAAAAGGTTAAAATTCTAATTAATAAAATATTGCGATTGTAAATACGACTAAAAACTACATTTAAAGCAATTGCACAATGATTTATATCTATATTCACATCGATGATATGATTATCAATATTCAATTGAATAAACTATGATAAATTAATTTCAAATACAAAAAAAAAAAAAACACTCAAATACATACTCTCCCACTTATTCGGCTTCTGCGACGGCCTGACGATCTCATTCTGCGCGTACACGAGCGCGCAAAGGATCACCAGCAGCAAAAGAATTCGCAACATGTCGGCTCCGGGGAAGGTCTGCTGTTCGCGAAAGCAGCGTAGAAAGTGAACCTGGTCTCCTCTCGGTCCCCTACTTATTTAAGCTCGGAGGGGCCCATGGTGGAGATACCACCGCGCCGGAATAAAGGCACACACGCGGGATTCCCGACGTGCGGACAATCGCCGCGCCGCCGCCGACGCCGCCGCCTCGAAAAACGGATTTACGAGTTTTCTGCGTACTCACCGGATGCCTGTTATTATTTTTACGGCGACGAGGCGATGAGTAATTGAGCGAGTCGCGGACTTTCTTATCAATGCAGTGAATCACGGCCTTTTAGGGATTCTTCGGGACTGCCGGACTAACTTTTCTGGGATTGGTTTAGGAATGCAGGGTTACTTTCGTAGGATATAGTATACCGTATGGGGGCTCTAAAAATAGATCAGACGGAAAAAGTTTGCGGTAACTGATAGTATAGTACGAGGAAGATTGTTTTTATGTTATCGAAGCTATATTTAAAAGTAAATCATTATTGTCTTTTTGTGAATGAAATTTCCCGGTGAGTGCGTAAGTGCCAAGATTTTTCTGTTAATTTTTTTTTAATTTTTAATTCTCAGCGATAATTCTTATCTGATAAGCATTTGGAATAGTAGAACTGGATTTACTAAATACATATTACGGTACGCTCTGTTTTCATAAAGAAAAGAGAATTGTTTAAACTGGTGTAAGATTAACGTCTATTAATCTGTTGCATCAAATTCTTATCTGTAGAAATCCCGTGTTGAATAAGAATCTTCTTTTTTATTCAAACAAGTAATTTTTCTTACTAACAATTTGAATTATAACGATATGATCAATGTTTGATATAATTTCTTAAAGACTAAAACTTTGCACATTTTTTGTTCATTTGTTTAAAAAGGTCGAATAAAATGTTAACAAAAATATTGTTTACAAATTTATTTTGTTCGTAACCTCATTCGCATAAAGCTAATGAAGTCTAAAATCAAAAGTGCAGCCGCAAAGACCCCTAATGCATTGTTTTACCAATCCTGGTTGGCATGGTCTGCAATCAGTAACACTTTGACATCGACCCCCTACAAAAATGTACAATTTTTCATTAAACACTTTAAGATTTTTCTCACTTCTATTGCAAATTAATTAATTTAATTATAACGAGATCGGAACTTTATATAAAAAGTACTAATTAATTAATATTTAGGACGTACGTTGACTTTGGCATGTAGCTGTGCCAAGGTAAATGCAGGCAAGTACAAGGAGATACAGGCAAAATTTCTTCATTCTTTTAGCAGATAAAAAAACAATTCCGCGTAACAGCTTTCAATGGTATTATCCAGCGACTGCCGGAAAAATGTTCTCTCTCAGTGATTTGTTGAACACTGCTATCGCTAAAGATTTCGGAAACAATATAAATAACACAGGTCGCTCAAAATAATAAATTCACCGGCATTTCCAGTTGACGCATGAATAGAATAAAAGCGTAAGCGGTATTTACTTGTATGCACTGATTCGAGTCACAGACGTGCACGCGCATATATGCGTTTTTTCCACATTATTCTTAGAAATTTGAAAAACCTGACGAATTCAGATTGTACAATAAATAAAAAGAAATTCTTTTTTTTCTTTAATTTATTTAATTACTGTCGCGCCCCCCATATTGGGTGTTAGCATATAATTGAGTATTGGGTATTAGCTGAATACAAACAGAAAAGCTACATACAAATTCTGATGTGCACAATACATTTAGTCGAGAGACATTATTTTACATTTTATAACAGTGTATGGTAGTATGATTATATGGTGAGAAATTTTGATTTAGTTCATATTTTGTTTCGCACGTTAATTTGGTTGATGCATTATTGATTGTCTTGGGACAGTAAAGTCTTTTATCTGCTTTTTTAGCTTAGCTTTATTGCTTTCATTTATATATTTCTGACATTCTGTAAGTATGTATTTCACTGTTATGGGTACCTTACATTTGTCATAGGTGTTACGATTTGTTTTTTCGAGTATGTGAAAAGCAATTCTTGCCGCCGATTCACTTATTGTTAATAATTAAATGATTTTTTTTACTACGAATTTGTTCCAGAAAAGTATTAGTAAAGAAAACTTTACGTTATAAACTTCTGCAGCAATGCAACTAAAGCTGTTTTCTAAGGTTATTTTGATATTGAGAATTGTCAGTAAAATAGAAAAGCTTTGGAGGATGTTCTCTAAAAAGGGAAGAAACAGGCGAGTGACCTAAAGGGAGAATTTCTATAGTTCCATTCTGAAATTACGATCAGCAACAGCTCCGGAGTGGGAATAACCCAGGGAAAGACCTTCGCTGTGTCAAGCGATGTTTGTAGTGGGTGTGCCATTTACGAGGCATCCACACTTGGGGAGGCTAAATAAGGGGATCTATTTATGGAAAAAAGACGAAAAATAAAGACAATTATTTTGTTAACTTTCTTGTCGCTTTATTAAAATTTATCTTGACTCCGTAAACAATCATATAAGGCTGTACAAAAGGCTTAACATGAAAAATACTGGTCTAACGCTATATAGCTTATATAAAAAAAAACGGACCTGCCTTAGAAAATTAACAGAAAAAATTATACATAATTTATTCTCTAAATGAAACCTGAAACTTAACTAAATACAAATAAACGTGTCGCTCAACAATCCAGAACCCACAAAATACAATTCTAACAAAACATACACTAAAACTCCATCGGTAAGATACTTTTCTGCATTTACCCTACTTAATATTTTGATATACTTAAATCTACTGTACAAGTATGTTCTTCCTTAGGTATCTTTCTCATTTACTGTAATTATGACAAAGATACAGTAGAATTACAAAATTAATTGAATAAATATATTTTTTCGTTGACCATTTTCAGGAAGAAATCGCGATTTGCTTAACTGTATAAAAACTGTAACGTGTGCTTATATAGATTACAGAGGTTCATTGCTAAGTAGTATTCCAAGTGTTTTCACAATAGTAGCACCGATTAAATACAATAAATTAAGTAATGTAAAAAAAGTCAATATTCGTGACATTTTTCAAAAAAATTTTAATTAATTGTCAAAATAAGTAAACATTCTTTTTGTCCGAATTGATTGAAAATCATCCATTTATCTTTATTTTATCGTAAACTTTTATAATTCATTTGAAAAGTTTGAATAGAGGATCTTTTTTGATTTTAAACGATGACAAAAACAAAATAATTGAAATTCAAATAATAGACCAGGATGGCGACGGTCTTAAAAAGAATTACAATAATTTTTAAGATTTGGGTAATTATTTCAACGTCAAATATTTTTTCTTTTCATATCGTATTTCTCGATTTTTTTTACCATGTCATTTTCTTTATTAATGCGAAGACACCTTTACTCGTTTAAATTAAATGCAAAACTCTACAAAATTTAGACAATTGCATTTGCTTTCGAATAAGTTAAGTAAGACATGATTTCACCAAATCATCGCCTTACTTAGACTATCACAGAAATTATAACGTTCGCAATAATAAAAAGAAAAGAACAGTATCGTTCCCTAACATCCTTAATTTACCAATCATTACACCAAGAAACAAAAATTAAATTTCTCGAAATGGATTGCTCTTATGAATACGAAAAACTCCTCGCACACGCCTCGATCTCGGATCCTATCAATGCGCATAAAATCCATTATCAAAAGAACGTCAAGTCGGTAAAAAAAAAATAAAAAAAATAAAAATAAAATAAAACGCAAAAATCGCATCGCGAGGCGTTCTCCATCCAATAAAAGAAATATAATCTCCTCAGCCTTTCTTGAACTTGATGAGCAGTATGGCGACCGTTAGGAAGACGATGATCCAGACGAAGGTGGCGATGAAGCCCTCGTAGACGACCGGCTCGTCGATGGTCCAGCCGCGAGCCAGTATCGCCCGGAAGGACTCGGTGCTCTTGGTGAGGGGCAGCAGGTAGCTAATGTACCTCAGCCCCGGGTACATCCCCTCGATCGGCCAGATGACGCCGCACAGCATGACGATCGGCAGGAAGGAGCCCATCGCCATGTAAGTCGCGCTGCGATCCGTGTCGCAGGAACACGCCACCACGAAACCTGGGGGGAATAGATTGCGAAAATGTGAGTCTTAACATTTTTTTTTGCGAACAGAACAAGCCAACGTTACTATCTCTCTAGAAGGCGTAAATCAATAGTGTCTCTGAACCAAGTGTTCGAAAGCACTTGTTCTATAAAAAAAGAACTGTTTGCTCAATATTTACTCGGTGTTAGCAAGTAATTGAAGTACGTGCTCATAGTAACTCAAATATATGGGATTCTTGATGCAAATATTTCCTTTAGCACAAAAAATTTTACTTTGCGAACTTGATATTTTGTTATTCTTATTTAACGCCGCTCTATTTGTGCTCCCATGCGATGCTTAAAAGTGGTAGTGAACTTGATTTTCTTTCATTTTATCGCACTCAAACTCCATAATTAAGAATTTTAGAATCAAGATTTTACAGAAGGTATTGGAATATGCAATTGAATAAACTTTCATTATCATATTACGCAAACTTACACCGCCTCTCTGGTCAAGCAAACGTTTCAAATTAAAATATTTCCATACAAAGATTCTTCTGATTAAATGCCAGAGTCGTAACATGCAAATTTAAACGCCTATTACGTAAAACTATCTTTCTACCAGCGAGACAACAGAGCTGTGAGATAAATCCGCAGTAGGACTGGCGCTTTGAACACTAAAATTAAATAAAGCCTTGCTTACCGAAGCACATGCCGCACAAGCCAGTGAGAATAGTAAGTACAGTGACCCAGACGAGGTCTCCTTCGCAAGTGATCTTGAACAAGGCGAAGGATACTACGAGGACCATCACACTTTGACCCGTCATTACGACGAAATGCGTGGCGACTTGTCCGAAGAGAACTTCAGGACCGGTTACACCTGGATTGGTAAATCGATTTAATTATGAAGAGAATCAAATTTTGTCGTCGAATTTGTTGTTATATTTTTAAAGATTTATTACTTACCGATAACTAAACTTCTCTCGAATAATCCCTCGTTCCTTTCCAACAACATGGCACCAGAAGTTAACGCGACCGACAGGAAGAAAATAATTCTGTAAACAATAGATTATTTGGTATAAATTTTGGCGAATTTTTTAAATAGTTTTATAATAGAAAAATTGAATTGAAACTAACGTTAAAATAACACCAGGAGCGGCGAAATCGGTAAAATTGGGCTCCAGTGGTCCATAAATAGGTGTTCGGAACTACAAAGTAGAATGTTTTAATTAAAATAACTTAATGTTATATGCTTATTAGTCAGAAGATCCGAGTCTGTACTTACCGATACTGGAATGTCAGCCAACTTGTCACTGTAGTTACACGATTTTGTTATGTCCTTCGAGAATTCTTGGAAGGAGTAATACATATCCCGTTGAAGTAGCTGACTGATTTGCTGATCTGCAAAAAAAAAGTGTATTTAGTACACAAAAATGACCCAATAACCCAAGCAACATGTTTACGCTGCATTAAGACAGAAGTCAAGACCACTCACTCGACATGTCCATAACGACGTCTATATCGGCGAAGATAACACTGTACTCATCAGCATCCTTGCCGGCGTCGATCCTCTCCATCAGCGAAGCCGAGTAGTTCCCAGGGAAGCTAAGGGCCCCCCAAGCCCAGCCCTTGGTCACCGCGTGCCTCGCCTCCTCGTCCGTGTCGTACGGCAAATAGACGACTTTCCGCTTTTCCAGATGCTGAAGGTATCGACAGCTGAGCAACGACAGGTCGCAGCCCATCGTTGGTATGCAGGGCTGAGCGCTCGAGTTCAGCTCGTTGTTCACAATCGCCAGACGCAGACCCGTCGGGTCTTTACCGATCGACAGGCAGAAGAGGATTATTTGGATTACCGGTAAACCGACTATAAATAACATCATGCTGAAAAAGATTTATGGAGTTTTTAATGTTTATATAATTAATTGTATAATTTTCATTATTTTATAAAATATATTTAAATGTATTACCCGACATTTCTCCACATCCAAAGGAAATTCTTCCAAATTAAAGCTTTCATGTGTGTAGGATTTAGCATCGGAAATTTGAACTTTCCTTCTTCTTCCGGAGGTAGATCGAGAGCCTGAATAAGTGAAAGTAATAACGGTTAATGTTTGTAAATCGAATTGATTTGCCTATTGCCTTGCATGAGTACACTGAGAAAAATGTCATAGAAAAATTTAATATATATATATAAGAAAAATTACTATATTGTATAGTAATGCGGGGACATATTCAAGTTATAAAACATTTTATTATACT
>JAWWML010001858.1:0-53664 GCA_035047165.1 Ormyrus rosae
AAAATTAAAAGTTAGTGAAAGAGGGGGTACCTCTTCAAAAAAATGCGCCTATCTATCTACCTCTTGGGTGGTGTGGAAAAGATAGAAACTAAATTATTTTATTCCCACCTTTTTTTACCTTCTTTACTGTACCCAAACTTGGGGGGTGGGCGAGCGGAGCGAGCAGGGGGGGTACCCCCCCTAGTATATATATATATATGGGTATATATGGGTCAGTATGAGTCCCCTCAGTTTTCCCAGCGTTTGCCTAGAGGTGGCTAGGGTAGTCCTTCACCACCAGACCAATGCCCCCCAGGTAAGTCTGGGTTTAAGGACAGCGTCAAAGTCGTGGTTTCTAGTTTTAGCCCAAACTCCGACCAATGGCTCTTCTAGTTTACCAGAGTCGGGCTGTAATTTTTTCTTTAACGTATTCTAAATGTCTATCTCATTGCAGTTTCCTATTCAGGATATCTCCAAGATATTTGACAGTTTGCTTAAGTGTGATTTCCTGTCCATTCATTGTGAGCTTACAGGTTTCGTTCCATTTGTATCTCCTGGTGAAGACAATGGCCTCGGTTTTGGCAGGATTTACTTAATTTTGATTATGCGCGAAAGCCGTACATATACCTTGTTGAAAATGTCTGATAAAAACTATTAAAAGAAAATTGTAATTGAATTAAATTGATATTTGCACCCGAAATTTCTTATAAAATCTCATAAAAATTCAAGATAAAAAAATTTAAATGAAATAATAAAAAATTTTTACAAGTTTTTGTAAGGTTTTATTAGATAACACGAATTTTAATCACATAAATTCTTATAAAAATTATTTTTTAATAGATCTTATAAGATTTATTTTATTTTTACAAGGATTTATAAGCCTATTAAGAGACACTTCAGTTTTATAAATTTTAATAAATTACTCAACTAATGAGATTTTATGTATCATTTTGAGGTTATTAGTTAAATATTTCTTTAAGTTTATACAGATTTCTGAATCAGTAAAATAATAGTTATTTTAATGAATTTATATCTGTTTTCAAATTTGACGTATTTTATTAGTTTTAATCTGATTATTACAAGATGGTTTTTTAACTTATTAATTTTAATTTATTTAATTAATAGGATTTTATGTTTAACCTAATAAATAATTAAATAATATTTTTTTACTAATTTTACGTATTTTTTCAATGATGATATGTTTATTCGTTTTAATATGTTTCTTAATTCTTAAGCGTATTAATTTAATATTCTTAACTAATAATTGATTTTATATATTTTTGACATTGTTATATTCAATTATAAGCGGATTCTCATAGAGAAAGCTTTGGAACGGCAAAATTTTTCGGTTCTCGTATTTGAACGTAGAAGCACATATTGATAGGTTCAGAGAGTCCAAAAAAGTAGTTGCTAAAAATGTCCGGATGTATGTATACGTACGTATGTACGTATCTGTGTATAATCTTGTTACGTCCGAATTTAATCGGACGGTTTAACTTAGGAAAAATCTTTTTCCTAGCTAAAAATTCTCGCTCCTTAGAAACCCTTTTTTTTATATAAGTTCCGTTCCTACCTTCCCGACCTACACGTGCTAGCTAGCTATTGCTATCTAAAATTTCAGGGTTTTATGGTTTTATTACTCTTCCCCGTTTTCAGACACGTCCGGGCCCTAACCAGACGAACGCACGGTACAGGCGGTAAGGCCTCCCGTCTTTTACGTTCATCCTCCTAACGCTGATAAAACTAGAGCACGGTACAGACGGTGAGGCCTCTCGACTTTTGCTCTAGTCTTCCTATCGCCCTAGCGTCCCTATAAAATTCAAGCACAGTACAGGCGGTTAGGCCTCCCGTCTACCTCTTAAATTTTCTAACACTAATATCCCACTTATAGCACGGTACAGGCGGTTAAGCCTCCCGTCTTTTGCTATGAGTTTTAAATACAACCCTAATACTTCTAGCTAAAACTGTTAATTTTTTTTATCACTCACCTTGTATTTATTTATTGATCTCCTTGTTATAATTTTCTTTTGGGTGGTATTTATTTTAATTTATTTATATTTGTTTAGTTGTATTTATTTTAATTTGTTAAAGGTTTTTCTTTTTAAATGATTTTGAAAGTTTTATAAGTTTTAAATGCTTATTTATTCAGAAAATTTTAAATGGGGCTAATACGCTAAATCTCTTGAACTGCCATACTCTCGAGATTTCCTTAGCGAATGCTCGCCGCACTCTTGGTGCTGCTCGATTTAAAGGCAACTGGACCTTACCGAATTTTAACTCCAAGGCGGGGAGAGCATCCCTTGCGGACCAATCTTGTGCAAGGAAAAGAGGGCATTGGACGGAGTGACCGCTGGAAAATTTAAGCGGCTCGGAAAACCGTTGAGGAACTCGCCTTCTTGCTCGTTTTTCCTTTTTTATTTATTTATTTATTTATTAATTGAAACCAGTTTACATCAGTATTAATCCTATTATTAAAAATAGGTTACAGTGTAAAAATCCTATAGAGGTAAAGTAATATTTACCTGTACAAAGGTCTGATACAAAAAAGAGAAAAAGCTTATTGACTACTTAACACTAATAATTACATTTTTTATTTATAACGCTTTGTATACTCTGAAACGGTTCAACGCAAAAACATTATATATAATTTATAAATGCAATTTAAGTAACAAAACAACACTTAAAATTTAGATTTGATCCACGTTTTTAGTAATTCGGAAAATATTTTTTAAATAATTTTTATGTGACTATAAATTGAAAAGAAATTTTTTTTAATATCTCAACTGACTGGAGAGCTACCTTAAATTTAATCGTTCTTTTAGATTAGAGTACTTACATACCATCAATTTACTATTTAGTATTGACCACTTGCCTGACAAATAATATCTTTGTTTTATTTACATTTTAGATTATTTGCATTACTGTGCTTTGCTAATGTAAAAATAAATCATATTTCTTATCGCAACATTTTTTTGCTAGATTATGTTATCAATGTCACATATTTAATTACATTTCTTTAAGAACATTACAATTTCGAGTACGAAAAGCTATTCAAAGAATAATTATAAGCAATTTTAATCGAGAAAAAAGATAATTAAATTATAGATTGTCCTCCTGCTTTTGGGATGAGTTATTACTACTTATATAAGTATTTGTAATTTTAAAGTTAATAATCTGAAAGTTTAGTTGCTTATTCAACCAGATGTGGCTCACCCTGGGACATATGTAGAGTAGTTAATAATATATTAAATAGGTGACACTAAGTTACTAAATGGGCACGAAAATGTATTTGGAACAGAAACTGATCATACTGAAGAATTTTCATTCTTGGAAGCTTAAATTTTTGTATTTGATATCTTTTAAAGAATGAATTGTAAATTACCTTCAAAATCTAAAGTAAATTAATAATGCAGCCATACAATTATTATTAATATTCTCTCGAATTTTAGAGCAATGTTCTAGAAAGATTAAGAAGTTGCTATAATAAAGAATTATGAGCAATATTATTAAGACTGCTTAATTATTTTAATATCACTTATAATTATGTAACGATTAACGGACTGACTCGAGCTTTTGTTGCGAGTGGTATTTATTCGAATCTTTAGGAAAGTGACAACTTAATAATAATAAAGCCGCTTGAAAAAAGATACGTCTCAGGACGCAACATTTGTCCAATTTTAAACGAATAAATATTTTTTTAAGGAGTCTCATAGGTTTCGTGGTCGGAGGGAGGAAAAGGGAGTTCATTTTATTATAGTGAAATTATTACTAGATAAATAATTATAATTAATGTGCATTGAGAAAAAAAAAATTGATTGAAAAAAACTATGCTGTTAAATATATATGATTGGATTTTTCGTAGAATTGATAGAATTTTTGTTGATTTAAAAGAAATTCTTTTAATTAAACAGCAGGATCTATGTTAATTGGGTCAGTGACATTTTTATATAGCACGTAATATTATTGTTGGTTAAATATTAATAATTATCCCACTAAAATTTAAATATCAATAAAATAAAAATTTAACATTATTTATTTTTAAATCATTTTATTTACAAAATAAGATTGAAGTCGTAAATATTTACACGATAAGCTAATTATATACTTCTGAGCTATATAGATGATATATTTAATATTACTTTATCGAAATTAGGCTGCTGGTCAATCAAGAATACTGCTTTATCGATTAATTGACATTTAATTGTTACCTGCCTTTACTAAGCTTATTTTCATACCAGGAAACTCCGAATAAAAATAAATTACTTATCGACAGTATGCCAGTCGAAGCTTATTGTTAATTTTATAACCTCGTGCAACCTACATTAATTTGGTAGTCAAGTGTCTTATTATAAGGATATTTTCTTTCTCTAAGTATATAAATTACACTCTTCAACTCCGGAGGAAAACAAAATTTAATAAAAAATACAATAGTATACTTTTATTTTAAAAAAGCAAAACATTTTCAATAATTCTAAGTACAAAATTCGACAAAGCCTCCAATCATCCATCAGTTCAGATCTGCCTTGATGTGCTTGGTGATCCAGTCGCGGTACTGGGCAACCTCGGTATAAACTCCGGGGAACTCAGGTAGGGCACAGCCAGGGCCGCTCCAGGAAACGATGCCTGCCTGACGGCCATTGACCATAAGTGGGCCACCAGAGTCGCCGTTGCACATGTCCTTAAGACCGGTTTCGTACTGCGCGCAGATTTCGTTCTCTGGCAAACCGCCTCGATCCTCATAGGCTGCGTTGCAAGTTGCTTTATCTACGATGTTGATGGTCAAACTTCTCAGCTGATCGGACACAGTGCCGTTTTCTGTTTTGCCTGAAAAGAGGAAGTTTAGATTTAAATTTGAGATACACTGCAAAGAATATACAAGGTTTCAGTTCTCTGAAATCTTGAATTGTAAATCGAAGATAAAGAATTTGGTGTTACCGATTTCTTTGGTATAATTAATATAAAAATTAAAATTCAATGCAATTAGAAAAATATTGACTGAATTTGTATCAGCATCTTGAATAATAGCAAAGTTTCAACCAATTAACTGGCTACCACAACACACGTGTTTAACACGGATTTTTGCCACAAATTGTTTATCAGCGTCAAAAGAATTTTTCCGCGTATTAATCACATTAAATTATCTTAGAAGACATTCCACTCAAATTTTATCGACTTTTCAATCAACTCAAACATTCAACTCACCCCAGCCAGTGACGACAGCCACGGCGCCACCTTGAGCCTCCTTGTTCTTCTCGAACAGCTTGACGAACTTCCTAGTGTCTCCCAGGACAAACGGTTGCTTCACCCTCATGAGGGCGATGTCGTTCACGGGGCTGCCGAACTCGTTTCCGCCATATTTCTCATGCCTGATGACCTGAACGACCTCGTGGACCTTTCCGCCCTCGGCCCAGTACGTCGAGCCCGAGCGAATCTTGTACGCACTGGCCTTTCCACCAGCGCAGTGACCAGCTGTCAGCACGAAGTGCGGCGAGACGATGCTGCCACCGCAGGTGTGTCTGTCGTTGGACGTTCGGATTAGACTCACCTGGTGAGGTGCCTGCTCTATTGAGATTGATTCGCCGTGGACGATTCGGCCGCTGGAGAACGGGATTTGTCTTGCTGCAATTTAAATTGAATTGTGCAGTAAAGAACTCGTTATTTCATCACTGAGCATTTGAGTATTTCTGTTTTCTACTGTGGTTGCTGATACATTGTGTGCAGTTTTTAAAAGTAAACTTATGACTGGTAAGATGGTTACTAATAATTACACACTGAGCGTTTATAACAATATTAATATAACAATATATTCTACTTATTCAGTTACGTTTTAATTTGATGAAATTCTTTGTGGGATTATTATTAAATTAACGATTATTACCGATTTATTAGCTACTGATGAATTCAGTAAAAAAATGTACTTACCGCTTGCAGCGCAAACCAATGAGACAATTGCCAGTACACGAAGCATCTTTTGCGACTGTTGCACAAACTGGTGGAATTTTATCCGGGTTCGTGACTTTTATGTAGTTGCGTTTATCTTGTAGATATATTTTAATTGATCTGATACCGATTGTAAGAAAACATTGTAAATTATAAAAATAATTTTGATAAATTGTAAATTATAAAGATCTGCGTTTGAGATTCATCAATGAATTCATTGATAATTTACTAGGTTATATTGAAAGTAATCTTTATTACATCCAACTTTTTTTCAATGAAAGATAATGTAGGCAGGAAATTGAAAACTCTAATGAGTCTGGTGTAGATAATACTGACAGGAAATTGAAATCTCTAATGAGTTTGGTATAGCATATCAACCAAAAGAATCGTCTACAATATTACTTTGATAATAATCAAATGTCTAATTTTAAATTTCTTTTAAAGTAACTTGTAAATCAGTATTTCAGTTTACTGTGTACAAAAACTATAAATAAATTTTACTTGCATGTATTTGCATTTCATTTCGAGCAAAAATCTTAAGTAAAACGAAGAAAAAGAATTTTGCAAACCCCTTTTTGACTTTCAAAGATAAAGCAAGCAACTCGCGTTTGGGGTTACATGTTGGTACTTAGAATTACTTAAGGTCACTGACTTCGAGCCTGATGCTGGAATTGCTGCAGTTCTTGTGGAGAACAGATTAAGGGCTAGGAGTAGAAGGATTTGAAGCAGACTCCAGTACTTGGGCTCAGATAATCTGAGATTAAATCTCGAAATAGTAAAAACTATGATTACTATAACACTAAATTAAAAACTTTACAAACTAAAGAAATAACTGTACTATTCTGGGTTAGTGAGATAAGTATTTATCGCTTAATCTATTGACGAATGATGAGGAAGGATAAAAAGGCTGTAGCAGTTTAAAGTTACATGAACGATGGTAGAGGACTAAATCTGCAGTATCATCCTAGTATTATAAAAATCGTTATCCGGCAACTTGCAATATCATTCATGATAAACGGAAATGTTATTGTTTCATGCACTTTCAACATTGTCAGTTATCTGTACAAGTGTCAAAGTATCTTGTGTCGGCATTTTACTATAAAATTAATTAAACAATAAATTAACTAAAAAATTTCAAAATTTCAGGTTTTGTTTATTTTTTTAATACTTTGAAATAAATTATTAAGTAATAGTTTTTGGCGTTTGTGAAGATAAGTTTCACCTAGATTAGTATAAAATGTTAAAATATTCTATTTATATCTGTGAATCTTTTGACGGGATAGATAAATTATTGCTTGCAAATGATTCTGAATATGTATTAATAATATGGCTGATAATATATATTGTATAAATTAATTATATTGTGAAATATATTTTACTCATTCAAATTTATAAAATGAAGTACGCATCTAATCCACTTGGTAACAATTTTCCATCAATTTAACGCAATTAATTATACAAAAACGATTTTAAAAATAATCATCCTTTATTGCTGCTAAACGCTTTACAAAATCCAACAAAGGATCATCGAAAACAGTCCCCAATTCTTTTTTACAAATGAAACAACGAATCAGACGCCAGCGTTCTTCCTGATCCAGTTTCGAAAGTAGGCGACCTCCATAAACACGGAGGGGAATCCCGGCTCGTGGCAGCGGTATCCCCAGGAGAAGACGCCGGCGAGGCGGTTGTCGACGACGAGCGGCGCCCCGGAGTCGTCGGACGACCAGATCTCCGAGCAAGCGGCGACACCCTCGTTCTTGGCGCACAGGACACCTGGCTGCAGAGGTCCGAACCGCGAGTAGTACACGTCCACGCAGTCCGAGAGGGACATTATGCCCGTAGAGCCAGCTGGAAAAGGTGGGGGGGATTGTTAGTTGCTCGGTCGGTAATGCATTATCGACTTAGCTTTGCTTTAATGTTAGTTTAAGTTTGATTACAGACTATTCTACTTTTTCAATAAAATTAGAACAATTTCAGTTTCGAAACGTTTTTGGTTTCTTAATAAGATAATACTATCATTTTATAATTAAGTAAACTTGCACAGTCGACAACACAGTTTCTTTCTCGTAACAAAAGTGATTGGTGTACATTACAAATCATTAAAGAAAATTTCTGCACCGATAAATGGTCCCCTAATGGTCCTATTCGTTAATTAAAAAACATTACCAGTAACCTTCCAAAACCAAAAGCATACCTTTCAACTTCGGCAGCTCTTCACCCTGCTTGACGACACCCCACCCGCTGATAACACCCCTGTCTCCTTCGGTAATCGAAACCTTCTCCTCAACCAGTTCCACCTTCTCTACACCTTTCCCAAACTGGAACGGGGGCTCGACTTTTGCGAGCGCGATGTCATTGTACCTGGCCAAATTTGACCAGTAGTGGTCGTGGTTCACGATCTTCTTCACCTGGTGCACCGATCCGCCGCTGCCGAGCTCCGAGCTTCCCGCTCGAACGGTTATGTCGCCGGCGGGATACCTCAGGCAGTGAACGGTCGAGAGGATCCATTCGGCGTCGATTATGACCCCGCTGCATCGGTAGCTGCCGTAGGCGTTCACGCTGACTTGGTAGGGGATGTGGGCTTCGTCGCCGCCGGAGATTCTGGGATCGGCATGGCTGCTGGCTGAGAGATGAGGAGATTGTTAGCTTGGGGGCTTTTTGAGTTGTTTTATCTATTTTTTATGGCGACTAGTGAAGGGCTGTTTAGACAATTATTTAAGATTCTAGATAAATAAAGAAATTATTTACGGAATGAAAGTCAGAAAAAAGTTTTTAACAAATACCCGTCTAATAAAAACGTAAAGTAAAGTTTTTTATAAAAATAATTTTGCACGTACAAAAATATCTTGCCACACTCTTTTTCAAGAATCAAGAAATTATCAAAGACCCCCAGGTGGTTTTGAGTCTAATCTAATCTAACTTAATATTCGAAAATCCATTACGCATCAACGAAAATCAGTTATCGGGTTAATTAAATAAATCCACAGGTGCGCGTGCTAGGTGCCATTTTTCGATTATCTGACTTACCGAGCGCAATGCCAAGGAAAACGAAAAGCGAGACTAATCGCGACATGTTCTTCTCCGTCTGATCGTTAGCGAACTGAAACCCAACACGAATCCAGACGATATTTTGTTCGGGATACCATGCAGCTTATCTTTTGCGCTTCTTCGCTATCTTTGCAAACACTGTTGACTGTTATGCTAATTGACTACGAAACAATGGATTTATTTTTACTTCGCTTTAAATTTCTTGTTACACGAAACATTATTCTCCGTTACGTAAGAGAGTCTTTTACGAAGCTCAGGGCGGGCGGGCAGCATTTTCCCACACGAAGTTTTACTCCGCGGAATTAAAACGGAATTTATACCTTAAACTCCAAAAGCAGCTCGAGCGCAGCCCCGAGAAGCAGGTAGTAACGATCTCTCGAGCAGGAAGGCGCAGCGCCTAATTCCGATTTGTTTATCGCTCTCGGCGGCGCGCGACAATCGATTACTCCCCCCCCGCAAGTAGCTCGGCGAACAAAGCTCGGCGATCCGCCGCCGGCGGGCGATAATTTTGCGTCGTCGGGCCCGCCGGCGCACTTACTTACGCAACTCGCCGTGAATTACGGCGACCGCAACTCGAGGCGCGCCCCGCGGCTTTATTTAGCCGCGTCGCTTTCGCTTTAATTAAAAATATTTTCGCGACGACGACAACGGAGACGAGAGTCTGCTTATGGAACGCCGGACGAGCTGTTTCGGACGGCGACGGTTTTTAATAAGGCGCTGTTTGCTCGCGAGATTTCGGTCTGTTTGGGGAGGCGGAAGGAAGTGGAGCTAAATGGAAAAATGGTCTTGTGCTTGGGGGTTGCGGAATTTTTAGTGCGCTTTGCGAGGACGTGGAATTCTAGGGAAGAAAAAAAAAAGCGATTTAGCTTTAGTGCTCCAACTGTGTGCTGTTTAAATTCTTTATTTAGAAATGGCTTTATCTTAACGTTTTATTTGATTTACCATCGTCGAGTACTGTTTATTCAATTGAAGCTCTATAAATAAAGAAAATTTCAAGTCGCGCTCGACTGTTTGCATTTCAAAACTCTACCTGAATAAAGAGTACAAAGAATTGTTCTTAAATAAGTTAAAGGCTTTATTAACTTGTAAACTCCTAAACGGCCAATAAATCACTGCACCCTTCCGAGGACCGCAATCCATTTGCACCCAGAACAAAGCGGCCGCCCAACAAACATTCTAAACCTTCCGTCTACACCCCGGTAACAGTCCTAATCCAGCCGACAGCTTTGGCCACCTGCACGTAAAGATCCGGCTGATCCCCCTTGCCGCAGCTGTGCTTGGACGTGGCGACGGCGACGAGCCTCCCGTCCTCCAACGTCAGCGGATTGCCCTCGTCGCCGGAGCAGTCGCCCTCGCCGTCGACGCAGAGCAGACCCGGGTAGAGGGCGGTTAGCCGCGAGCGGTACCTCTTCACGCAGTCCTCCAGCAGGAGGGATTTCGTCGGTGCTGAGCGGAGGTGGCTGGACGGCAGGAAGCCGCTCGTGTAGCCGAAACCGCTGGATGTCAGGGTGGTGTTGGGTTGCAGCTTGAAGTCCGGGTCGACCAGTTTTATGGGTTGCTGGGTCGGGGAGAAGGTTATTGGTGGGCTGACTTTGATGAGGGCCACTCCGATTCTGTGGAGGAGGTTTAGATGTTATTTGCTTTGTTGTTTCTTTTTGAAAATATATGGGATCTTAATTATTGAACTGTTGTTTTTTTTTGTTTCAGGTTAGTGTTGACTCACCGGCAATTTATGCTACAATTTTGTGAGAAAGCAGAAAAGGTAGTCTTATATATATATGTTTTTTTTTTATAAATAGTACTTACAATCCGTGAACGTAAACTTTTTCAATATCGTGTTCGATTCCTTCGTTAGTTGCATCAGAACCAGTGAGGATCTTAAAGTTTTCGAGGAAGGCGTTGATGCAGCTATTTTTTGTCAATACGAATTCCTTGTTAATGATACTGGCGCCGCATTTTAAGAATTTTCTCTCTCTTATTGCTGCTTGATAAGGGAATTGTGTGATCGAGGCTTCCTCACCTCCGTAGAGTCCTTAAAAATAAGCATTAGTTTATTTTAATTTATAAAGTTAGGTCTTAATTCAAAGTAACATGTATTAAACAAAAATAAACGAGTTAGTCCTCAATCAAATACTATTCAAAAGATCAATCAATTAAGATATCGCAAGAATTGTTTGTTTATTATTTTGATCGTAATTCCCGCTGTAAATAAAACGAAATTACCTTGCGTGCAGCCAACTAAGGCTACCAAAACCAATAAGCGATACATCGTGCTAATCAATAAGCCAGCAGGCAGCAGGCAACTGACTCGAGATTCTTATATTGAGAGCAGAATTTGATAGATCGGCAAGGCTTGGCAGGTGACTTTTTACATAAGTCGCTTATCTTTCCGTGAATTGTTTGGTTAAAGTCAATACTGACGCTCTTAAATAACACTGATTATACTTTATTGACATTGAACAAGTAATAAAGTATTATTTATAGCTTTCTTTGATTGATTATTTGTTTAATTTTACACTTATTTCACGTCCTTTCAATCGAATCATTTTTTCTACAAAAACTTCTTAAGCATAATATAATATTATACAAGAACCTGATAATCCCTTTACAAACCGTAACCCTTTTAATAACAACCGCCGAATAAAAAGATTGAATCAAAACTACTTTATAGATCCGCAACAAAAGCAACTGAATATTAAAAACCCAAAAAACTAAATTCCCTTTCTCCAACCCCCAAAATCTCTCAGCTCGTCAAAGATCAACGCGGCCCTCGGCATCCATTCTTCATAACCAGGCAACCGCGAGCCATCACCGGCGCACTTGTCCAAAAGCCGAGATCTCAATATCCCGGGAGCAATCCGCGATTACATTATATCAACGTCGAGCGGCGGATTAATCGCGTCGGAGCCAATCTCGGCCCTATTCGGATACGCGAATACGCTCGTTACGGAGCCGAGTGTTCCGGCGGGGCCTTTTTCAAAATTGATAGACCGACACAAGGCGGCTAATGTCGCGGGACCCCGGGATATTGAACGATTTGCCGGCTGGGTTTTGTTGCTGATTTGAGATGGGACGTTTGACGTGGAGAGAAGTTTATTAGTTGTTTAAGTGTACAGTCTAAAGCATCTAAAATGCAAACTTAATATCATAACCATTTATAGTTCCGTTTCTGAGAGCAATTCGTGGAAACATTAATTTTACCGTGAGATTTTATGTCTCTCGCTCATCTTCATTTTGACAAGTAAGCTCTTAAACCTTTCTAAAGCATCTAAACGTGGCTAATATAACCTTGAAAATATCGAAAAACTAGGTGTTACAGAATTTACTCAATTTTTTATCCGATTTGAAAAAGCGACTACAACTTGAAAACCGGCCGAAAATGCGGTTTAAAAAGTACAAAACCCCAACGCAGCCATTCGTCCCCCAAGCAGACGTTTAGAATCCAGCGATAAAAACCCGAAAACGCTACAAAACGCCGCGATCTCTCTCTCTCTCTCTCTCTCTCTCCTGGAATCCGAAAAAAGCCCGCGCCAACGCCGACAGTCCCGCCCGGAACGACAGGACCGCCGCGGAATCCCAGGCGGGGAGAAAGACTCGAGCGGCCGTAAAGTCGGCAGCTATCGAACCTCCCGCGCGTCCAATAATTTCCGCTTTATGGCCCCGAGGCTCTCGCGCCTCCTCCAAAGCCGACGGGGGCGTCTGCGCCGAGGGCTTGTATAAATCAGGCCTCGGAACAAATGATAAAATATTTCAACGCCGACGCTGCGCCGGGAATCGCGTATGCTTGGAGGGCGTACTGAATTTTTTGGGGGCCTTTTTTTTTGGAGGCGGGAAGAGGAACTGCAGAGTTGAATTTTTTCGGAGTCGCGGTGGTGGGGAGGTATCTTTGAAATGTAAGAGTCGTTAATTGGTATGATCAGATGTTTGGCGGATTTTGGGAGAAGAAATTTACTTGTGAATTATATTTGCTTTTATTAAGTTCGGCAAATTTTTTCCAAAGTTTCTAATTTTCTTTAACACACAATCCGGCTAATCTTCAGCTGAACATAATTTTTTTAAGATAACAGCTCCATATCACCACTACATCGAAAATTCCCCCCAATCAGCTGGATAAACAAAGATCTCCCCCATCAATCCAAGGAAGCACGGCAGCGGGCCGAAATCAATTTCGAAAGATAACACACAAGCAGCTCGCCTTAGTTACTCTGCACTCGGCGACTCCCGCAACAAGGCAGGCAGGCGGCGGCGGCGGTGGCGGCAGTTCCTCGGGTCCCGACGTCAATTTCGATAATTAATTTGCGGCCCGGGCCCGGCCGTAGTTGCGCAATATCGCCGCGCGAACAAAGCCGCCATTGTCTGGCGCGGCTACGTGCGGAGGCGGCGCGATTACGCGGGCATAAATTTGACGTTCAGACGTCGCCGACGACGGAAGGGATTGACGGCCCTGTTGTAGGATCGTAAATTTGACGTTACTGGCGGGGGCTGATGCGCGGAAGGACGAGTGGGAATTTGCTACGATGAGTTCTCTCCGACTGTTTTGTGGGATTTTTTTTATTGGAAGGTCCAGAAGAGGGAGATTTTATTCCCTTAACTGTTATTTAATAGTTCAATAAAATTAAGTAGAAATAAGGTAAAGAGAGAGGAATTCGGCAGTAAGTTAGTTCTCGATTCAAAGCCCTTACAGAGAATTAGAAGTCGAGAGCTAATTGCGAATATTGAACTTACCAATTGAAAGCAATGATATAAATCTGCGCTTATATTTTAAAAAAAATTGATGTATAATTCGCACAATTAAACTCGAACGCTCCCAGAAAGTAGCAAATTAAACTCTCCTAAGTACAATAAAGCTAAAATGCAGAAACGCTCGGATTATCTAACAAAGCCTTCCGTTTTCCAAATCAACATATCCCATTCAAGAAGCCGGAAACCGCCACGGAGCATCGCGCGAGTCTTACTATCCCCACAATTGGGTCTGTGCAGCCGTTACGAGCACCGTAGATCTCTCGGCCGATGGTGGAAACTGTCCAAACATCTCGTTACGGATCGGTTGCCGCCGAATCGCAAACTCCCCGGCCCGGGACCGCGAAATGGGATATCGCGCTGCTCTTTGCTTCGAAGAGCTGATTTTGGTTCGTTGGGTCGAAGTCGTTTTCAGTTAAAAAATATTTCGCGGGGAAATTAATGGACTGCTTGAAGCTGGAAATTAAGATGAAAGCAAAAATTTTTTAAAGTCTCACAAATTTTAATGATGCCGATACTCTCAAAATATGTGTTTCGATAAGTTTTTATTTTGGAGCAGGAAATACGGGAAATATTACCTTTTCAGTAAATCGACAAAAGGTTTAAACTCCCCGACACCTTTTCTTTTTTTTAGCGCAATCCGAGGGCAAAATCTTCAAGTTTTGAGGACTACTATGTTCTTTCAAAGGCCAAATCACTTTCGAGCTGTAAAACAAACTTTTAATAGGAGGCTCCTCGCAATTTTTCAATGCGATTTGCATGAAAATTGATTTCTCTAAAGTTTTCATCGCCGCGCCTCTCTCTCTGACGTCTGAAATCTCGAATTCAGAATCAATATAATCCTTAGTAACTTTTTGAAAGTGAATTTGAATAAAGTTCCGGGTGCATCGGCGCAAACTTCTTTTGCTGCAGGAGAGATGTTAACATAGGGTTCCAAGTGGTAACATTGTAGGAAGACTTATTTAATAAAAAGTTCAATCACCGTTCTTCTTTACTTCAAACAGCTTTTAATGTCTAAAAAAGGAAAGTTATACATTACTAATTGAAATATTCGTTACGACGAGGATTTTTAATTTAACAGATTAAACTTAAATCGCTAATTTAGATTAATTAACTTCTATAAAAATGTATATGAACAGAAGATTTTTCGTTTCACTCAAAATGTTTTTCGCTTTTAAAAGAAATCTTTTCTCTGCAAATGTACCTCATCAAAAATTTCCGCAAAATCCCTTAAATATCGAAAAACAAAGCTCCCCGACATCATCAGCGCGCCATCGCCAATCATCATCCGCCCCGGCGTGCATAATTCATCCCGACTCTTGCAACGCGACGTCGAGCGGACACTCCCCGAGCGCGGAAAAACCGATCAATTACAGCCGGCGGGTAGGTGTATATATATATATATATATATACGACACTCGCGGGAGGAGCGTGTGCATTTTCCGGCGCGGCGATTAATCGAACAAGGGTCGCGGGAATTTCAATGAACCGCCCCGCCATCTATCGGGCCCCGAAGCCGCCCGACACGGGCTCAATTTGCCGGCGATTGTTACCCGTCAATGGGCCGACGTCGCTGAGGAATGCGGACCTCTGGGATACGCTTGGGGTAAATAAAGTTCGCGGCTCGTTTGGGAGGAGCGGGGGGGTTTTTTTAGGCTGGAGTGGTAAGTCAAATTTATTATTGGGTGATGAATGAAGTGGGAACAGAATTTTTTTTATGGAATATAGACGCGTTGAGCTGGGGAATTTTAAACGCTTGCTTGATTAGATTGGGAAGTAAATTGCGATGTTAGTAACGATTGTTTGAGAAGATCGCGTCTTTGTAGTTGGGTAAAAATAAAATGTAACTATTAGGTAAAAATAGTTCATCCAGTTGATGAAAAATTAAAGACAAAGATAAAACGTTTGTTTCAGAATTCAGCTTAAAGTAAATTTTCTGCTAAACAACATCGCCGTATACAATTCCTTATCTATCTGGACAAATCCAAAGAGAGCAGAAGTAGCAGCACTTTTTTGTCTCGCTGACGTTTCGATGTACAATAAAGCTCTCTACAGTATTTCCTTTGGTCAAGAACGCTGACGTATGTGTTGCAACTCAGCGCTTTTCCTGCTCCTCTATCATCTCTCTGCTTTTCTCTATTTTCATCCGTATTTCTACCCTGTGCTTCTGGCCTTTTTTTTTAAAAAAAAAAGAATTTTCTAATCCGAGTTATCACGAAAAATAAGGCTCATATAATAAATAAACTGATATACTAAAAAATATATTTTTGATACTTTTTACAGAGAATAAAATAAAGCTTGAATTTTTATCAGAAATTTCAACTCTTCTACCCGCTGCTAATTCTTTTGCACTGCCGTTCAAGAGAACTTATTTAGTTCCATCACTCTTAATAAGCCAACAGTTCGGAAAAAGTTAAGCCATACAAGTAAAAGCCCAAGCGGAGAAGAGAGAAAAGTTCGCGACAGCTTTTTAGATAAAAAGTTTCGCGCTCCACACATGAAGAAGTGTGGAACGAGAACATTCTAGTTTGCGCGTAACCGCAGCCGAGCGTAAAATTTTAATTGAGCAATAAAGCACATCTTTATTGGCTTTTAAACTGCTGAAATCTTGGGGAAGGCGCCTGATTTATAAAGATGATTCTGGAGCGATCAATAATATAGTTCGCTTCGGTTTGAATATTTTATCTTAATGCATTGTGCTTGCATTTTTAAACTTTTAGAAAAGTTATCTCTTCATTCCAGTTTGATGAGTTATATAAAAATTTTTGTGGTGCTTTAAAGATGTTTTAAAGATATGTAAATTTCAAAGTCAAAGTGCGGGATAAGAACAGCTTTTGTTCTTGCCAGGAAAAAGGAATGCCTCAAAAGTGAAAATCACGAGCTTTCGAGATTCTTATTTTAAAACTTCTTTTTACGAAGCCAACCTGATTTCTTTAAGTGTAGCTAAACTTTTCTGAAAATATACTTTTTCTCGAAAGTTTTTAATATACTTTTACACAGCACAAGACTTCTTTACGATTTTTCACGTATAGATAATTGGCGGTGAATTTACTGTTCATTTTTATAGTGTTTAATTTTATTCAATCAATATTTGTAGAAGCGACTGACTTTTTTTGAGAAAAACTAATTTTGCGTGGTGTTTTTACAGCTCATTACGTTTCATGAGTGAAAATCGACAGATTAACGTGTAGTATATTTTTGAAGCAGAACATTTCTAACTTCACTTGCAATGAAATCTCATTGATTTTTTTAAAGAAGAAAACAACGTCACACATTTAATTATACATTTAATTACCAAATCAAGTGAAAAAAAGCCTTTTACAATCAACTCGCTCGATATCTGCAGCCTTTCCAAATGTCCCTTCACCCATTATCGCCTATCCCGATCCTTACCCATCAGCCCCCGAAAGAATCGTCAAATCGGCACGCACAATAGGCGGAACCAGGAGAACTTGGCCCGTTGCCACCGAGCAATTACGCGTCGCGCTTGTGTATAAACACGGCGGTGACTTGTTTGCCTGCCGCCGAGTCTGTTTGACGAGCTTGTTTCCCTCCTTCGGGGAGGAGCCGCTGCCTGCCGGCTAATCGCCGCCTGCCAGAGTTACGGGGGAAGGGAGGGAGGTTTTTTGGAGCGCCGTTGGGGAAGTGTAATTAGGCGTAAGATACTTGGTAGGCTCGTAAGTTTTTGCTTAGAATAGCAATATGAGTATCGGAATTGGAAGAATTTTGAGAAAAGTTAATCATTTCAAAATATTTTCCAGAAAGTACTGTCAAGTGCAAAAAATTAGTGATAGCTCTATGAAATTTTTCAACAGTAGCTTTTCATATTCCAATTAAGAGTGTAATTAATTAAAAAATAGCTATGACACTGATTCAAAATTTAAAACAAGTGAGAGTGTGTTTATCAATCTATCCTATTTTGGGCTTTATCTAGAAGGGGTGGTGGTTGATACCTCTATTAGGGGTAGGTTTTAGCAATTGATGGTTCTACCTCTCAAGAGCAACAAATTAGCAACAAATTATGTCACCGGTTTCGAATTGATATCTTAAACGTCAGAAGATACAAAGAGTGACTACGCTAGCACATTAAGTTAGCGTATCCATTGTTTCTCGGAAATGACTAGAGCAACAAACTTGGGTACGGCATAACAAATTAGCAACAAAATATGCCTTTGGTTTCACGCAGAAAAAGTAATTAGGGCCGGAATTACAGAGTTGACTGTGCTAGCTTAAGTTTTAAGTTTTAAGCTAGCGCGCGCCGCGTTTTTGAGAATCGGCAGGAGCAACGAAATAAAAACGAATTGAGTTTTTGAGCAACAAAATATGCCACCAGTCTCGCATTGATACCTTTATAAGGTCAGGAGGCAACAGAGAGTGGCTACGCTAGCTTAATATTAAGTTAGCGTATCCACTGTTTCTCGCAAACGGCTGGAGCAACAAAAGTGGGTACGGCGTAACAAATTATCAACAAATTAGCAACAGAATATGCATATTGTTTAATCATGGGCTTATGAAGTCGCTGGCTTAATAAAGGTATTAAAACCGTACTTTCGACTCGCAACTCAAGATATAATTAAAACTTCCTACAAAAAAGAAAGCCACACCATTCTCACACATAAACCGCTCCGCTACACCATCAGTATTTACTTCAATTACAGAATTCACGAAATCCATCGACACTCAATGTAAACCCTACAATTTCCCAACTTCCGACAAAGTACCCACTTAACTTTCCTCCCGCACTCGTCTAATCACTCATCCCTCCGGCGGAGCCGGCTGAAATTACCCATTGCTTTTAATGCCCGCCCGCAGCGCCCGCTCAAAATAACTGAACAAAGAGAGGTGCGCGCGCGCGTATTTCAAAGCCGTAAACGCGTTGCTGAATTATTTCAGACGAAATTTACGGAGAATAATCCCTTGTTATTTTGGCGCTTTGAATTTGTAGCCGAGGCTCCGGCGCAGAATATGAGGGAAGCTTTTTGCGGATCGTTCCGAGTTACGGTGTGACGATCGAAGGCGAAATTAGGTCGAGATGGTAAGTTGGCCGGAAGGGAGTAAATAGCAAGAAGTTGCAGTCGTTTGAGATCCTTGATAACTGCAATTGATGAGCGTTTCGGGCGAAACCGAGGAGTTCACTTCTTGTTGAAGTAAAAGAAACTGTTCAGAAAGTCAATGTGTTTTTATTTTAAACGCGTAATGGCAGGATGAACGGAGGGAACGTACACCTTCGATGATCTTAAGTTCGCTTGATTTTTTTTTCACGCGCAACAGAGTCGCGATTAGGAACAACTGACCGTAAAGCAAAGAAGCTAACAAGCTACCGAGTTTACTCTCGAAGAAGGAAACTGCAATAAATACTCCAGTAGCAGGTGTAATGAGCTCGGCTAGAGGGACTTGCTGCACCGCTGCGAGCTAATCCAATTCTCTTCCTAAGAGATAAGAAATTTTTGAAAGCCTACGTTGAAAGCTGAGTAATCTACTCTCTTCCGTTTTCCATGAGTCGCTTGAAATTATGCAGAAGTAATTGAGGTTTAAAGTAATTCTCTTTGGTTTTTTAAGCTGCTTACGCAAATATTGTTTAGTTATTATTCATTGCACGGAAGCTGTAAATGTTTGAAATAAAAAAACTTCCGCACTTTACGCTTAATTTTTTAAGTCATTCGTGCGAATATTAATACCAGAAGATAATTACCCATAAAAACTGCAACGAAAACGTTAAAATTACCACTGCACCACCACCATTTATTTCGCTTCCTTCCACCGACGCATAAATCAACCAAAACCCAATTTCAAACTTCATAAACCCCCGAATCCAAACCGCCAGTCACCCCGGACGATTCAGCGCCTCAACCGCGCCCATCGCCAGGACCTCCCGCCAGGTGGCGTCGCAGCCCATTCTCGCTCCGCAAAAAGAAAAAAAATAATTCCAAGCAATCCATTACGGGCGCAGCTCCATCTCCCGCGGCAATGCGCGTATTTCACTTGGCTCCGCTTGCGTGACCTCATTTGACCTGCAGCGCAAGAGAGAGATAGAGGGTATGCAGTCCTTTCCCTGTTGCTCCCGGCTGACGTCAGCCGGACCGACACTACTGAAAGAGTGGAAGAGCCGAGCTCGGGTCGGACGAAGCGCGATGCCTCGAGTGGCTTTTTTTACCTGCGACGTTAATTTTGGTAAGAGGGCTTTGTTACTGCGGGCCCTTTTTCGAAGTGAATGCGTACTTGGGAGGTATTTTTGGAAAAGGGCCGGGAAGGTTGGGGAACAATGGAGGTAGTTCTCGGAATTTATTTTTTCAGTTTTGGTGCTTTATAAATTGTTAAATTAGAGAATAAAATAGTTGCGTAAACCGGGGTAATGGCTGCTTTGCAGAGGATTTTAATAGGTCAAAGTAGTTTAGCAACATTTTCTACAAAAATAATGGAATATATAACCACTCGATTCCACGCGTCACTCTTTTTCCAACTCAGAAGAAGGCAAACTGTACTCGAGGAAAAAATAAGAAAAACTACTCGGTTCCTGATTTATTAACGAGCGCAAACGTGATAAAGCAGACAAACGCGAGCTTTTTACGGGGGCTGATTCACACTGCTTACCGACTCCGGCCGTAAATACGATTTTTACGATCGTCCGAGGGCAGAAATGAAGTTTTTCGAGGGATATTTATGGAGAGAGGGGTGATTCACCTCAGCGGGGATAAAAATAACCGGGGAAATTAATAATGCAGTCCATTCTCCTCCGCGGGCACGATATCGTGTAACTTCAACGGCGATCAGTTATTTATCCTAATCGATGGCCTGATGTGTGCCTAACGAGTCTGAATATTTCAGCCGCGACGTGTGGCTTTTTCCCCAGTTTCTCTAATTCTGGTATTGACGGGGCTGTACTTCTGAGGGGGATCTTGAAGAATTCATCGTGTGGTGTTTACGTGATTTTTCTGTGTAACGACGCATCACGGAATTGAGTTGTAGAACTTCGCTTTCTATACGACGCAGTTCGTGTCGGTAGTTTCGAAAAAGTGACGCTTCATTCGACGATTTTGATGGAAGAGCTTTTCTACATAATGCATATAAAAGCGTCGCTCTAAAAACTGCCGAGTTACGCTTGATGGAAATAACTCTTGAAATAAAGTTGACTTAACAGCGTTCATCGCTCATACTGTATCGCAGATCTGAATTGCAAATTGAGTTTTTTAAGGGAGTATCGAAGTAAACTCAATAAGTGCAAAATGCACTTGAATAATAAATATTTATTTAAATTCGAAGTTTCCTGATGAAGAATTTCCCGAATAGTAATAGGCAGGAAATTATTCGCGCCGGATGAATGTTTCATGAAAATAAATTTGCGCTTTTTTTTCCAAAGAGACTTAGAAACTTGTATTACATTTTTATTTTGAAACATAAAAGTGCAATCGGACAAAGATGTATTTATTTATCTAAAAATAAATGTAATTTAGTACTTTGATATATAACTATTTTAAATAATTATACGATAATGGTAAAAGAAATCTGTGCTATCAGTCAGTCTATTCTGGTGCACTTTTCGAGACTTATCTTAGAAAGCTTCAATTGAGACGGATCGCCTTATTCCTGGCGCATCAAACGAGAGAGCAACGCTGACCTATAAAAAAAACCGGGCGATTCATCCGACGTGACAGCCCAAAAGACAGCGGAATAATTGATGTCGGAGGGTTCAGGCACCTCGGTCCCCCTCTCCCGCTAATACGAATCAATTATTTATCGGCCTCGTCGCCGTGGCGCGCCTCTATTATGCATCGCGCGATCGCAATCACGAGGATCCGCCAGCTATCCCCACTCGGATCTAATTATCCGCGGGTATTCTGGTGGTGCTATTTCCCGCGAGCGCGCTTTGGGCCTCGCAATTACTTCGCTGGGAATATACTGAGTGAGTGAGGGGGGAGGGGGTATTTTTGAATACTGGTCGTAAGATATTCTGGTACGGAGTAGTTAGTATAACTACGTATAAACAAGAATCGGTGGGAATGAACATTTTCTACACAAAAAAGTGATTACACAATAAGATTTCTATACACCGATAAATCGTACACAAAATTATTGTACATATTAATTGTCCGCATGAAGGCACCGAACATACTACACAAAAAGGACTCTACACGTCTTTGTTTTGTATATCTATATATACGAAAAGACAAAGGCGTGTAGAGTTTTTTTGTGTAGAATATGTTCGGTGCCTGCACGAATAATTTTTAATAATAATTGAAAATAATGATTTCTGCACCAAATCATTCAAATAATTTTGTGTAAGATTTATCGGTGTTTTGTGTAGAGAATGTTCATTCCCGAATCGATCTATGCTTTTTTCTATCTGGATATTTTTGTTCTTAAGGATGCCACTTAGTAATTTTAAGTGGATTTTTAAAATATTTTAAGGCAGTCTTAAAAACACTTCCTTTCTTTACTTACTTTTACTACTTTACCAATTGAGCATGAATGACATTCGAAGTAAACATCCTACCAAACTGAGTTCACCCTACTTTCCAAGTATCCCCTTCCAAAATATTCACCCGTCAAACAAAAACAAACAGTGAAATCAAAACAGCTCCCCCAAACCATCAGCCCAATTCTCTTCTCTCAAATCCGAAAAACCACTTACCGACTCCTCTCTCGAGCAATCGGAAATAAATTCCCATGGCCCTCCACGAAACAGTGGAAAAGGGGTGCTTGCATGCATAATCCGGCCGGCGCGAACGCACGAGGATAAAAGAGCCTTGAAAATATACAAATGAGTCCTTCGGAGAGCCGCTCACGAGCACATCGATTCGCGCTCGCGAGCCCGGAATGCTAATGCCTGCGGTCGCGCGTTCGTCTTTCGAGCCTCGATTATGCGTCTTTTCGCCGGCTTTTCGAAATGCCGGAGTGTCCGAGGTACAAATTAAGTGTGGACCTGACTTTGGATGGATAGTGGTGCAGTTTATTTCTAAGTTTGACAATGCAGGTGGGCAGTAAATATATGTTTTTTTAAAAGTATAAAAACTTATAATTATAATTAAGTTAAAAAAATAAGAAGTAGACTCTGTTAATGAATTAAACAAAATTTGAGTCTAACAGAACAAAGAAAACAGTCATCCGTTTATATATACACTGGCAAGAGCAGTAAGCTCGTCCTGTTTGCTTGCAGCTCCTAGCGGAATACGCTGTTTACACTCTAAACACATCTTGCTTTTCTAGACAAAACCCGAGGTGCATCTCCCGAAATAAATTCATATCCCTCGGCGGCTTAAAATCTCGCAATAGAATACCCCACCGATATACCCAAAGAGGAGAGAAAAAGCGCCTCCTCCCCCTCGTTGATGCTTCGATGACAGCGAAGGCCTCTCCAGCACTTTTTTTGTCAAGAACGTTCGCATTTCCCGTCACTAGTCAGTTATAGAGTGTGTGCTTGGCTTGAGAGAGAAGAAGGTTTAGAGTGGCCGTCAGTGTCGGTGGAAATGTCATCGACAAAAAAGGGGTACATTCTTTTATTTTTTTCGTTTTTAATCGAAGGTTTTTAATAATATAATATTTATTAATGTTGGCATTATAGCTAAAGATGCACTTGTCTCTTAACCCTCTCTGTACCCCATAACCTACATTTTCCGACTAACAAAATTTCCCGACCCAAACCTTGCAACTTCATTAGCACTAATCACTCATTACGCTATTCACCCCACCCGAACCCCCCGCAGGAAAATATTCCCGGACGCCCGTATCAATCGCGGCAGCAGACGCCGCGCGAACGAAACAGGAGACCGGCCAAGAATTAGACCCGACGCTGACAGCCCGAGTGTATAAGACCGCGGTGCACGCGATGCCGTTAACGTCGGCGCATAAATCCTCGCGCTCTTTTTCCCGTCGCGTCTCCTGAATTACGGCACGCCGCCTGCGGTACCCCCTTATACCCCCACCCCCACCCCCGGGGAAAAATGCCACCCCCAACCATAAAGGCCGGCTGTTTGCGGAAGCGCGGATGGGACCGCGTGCCGCGCGGTAATGAGGATGACAGAGGATGGGTGGAGCTGGGGGTTTAGTTGATTTTCTGTATTTGTATTTCGAGGGATGAAAGAAGTTCGGGAAGGAGGGGAGACTAAGTGGTGAGTTTTTTTTAGTATTTTTTATTATGGGTTTCTTCCCTCGACCCGCGTAACCCTAATAAAACATGATAATGATTATAATAATTATTATGTTTCCTATGGTTCCAATGCACTAAAAAAGTCTGTGATACTTTTTTTTTTCTTAAAATATAGCTTTCGCATTTATTTTTATTACCTACACTGAGCGTTTCGTACGCTGAAGTGTAAAAAAGCGATTAAATTGTTGCGCCGCTATAAAAAGTTTTTTAAGAGCAAATTTTACCGAAACTTTTTTATTAGATCAAAAGCTTTTATCGCAGCAACTATCGGTTCCGCGTGAACATTTTTTTCTAAAACGAAAAAAGGCCCTTTGGCAAAAAAAGCAATTGACCTAATCTTTTACGCAAACTTACTTATTGATTTTTAAATCTGCAACCCCACGAAAGCGGTTAACGACAATTTAACTCTTCCTGCCCCATCTTTTCGCAAAAACGCGATTTCCAAGCTCAAAAAGCGCATCATCTGCATTACATAAAGGGGACGCCGGGGGTGGGGAGGGGGTCGAGGATCCTGGCAGCTTTTATTCGCGCGCCGCGACAAGGGAAGAAATTGCCTTGAGCGCAATATTGCGCTTCGCGACGTATATCGCGCTTCGCGCAGGCTTTATTGTCGCAGTGGTAGCTCGGACTTTTTACGTTCGCTCCGTTATTAATAACTTTCTTTGTCGCGGCGGCTGTTTATGCGCTTTCGACGCCTCGGCTTTTGTCTCATTTATCGCGGCTGTTACGCCGGAAGGATTATCCGTGTAAACGGAAACAATGATCGTTTTTTCGGCGTGGGAGAGCTCAAGATCCGGGCGCTGACGCTTGCGGGAGTTGGCTTTTTAAACAGCCGGGATGTAAAGAACAAGGTTAGAGGGTCGTTTTGTCGAGATGACGTCAAAGTTAATACGGGGGTGGCAAAGGAAATTACAATGTATAGAATCGATGTCAGAATTCTAAAGATGCTTAATTATTTTGCGTTTTGATGACTCGTACGAAGCATTTTTATTTGGAGTGTAAAAAAATTTATTTACCCTTTCAGCATTCGTTCGAAAATCGATGGCGATTGAATTGATATTAATACCGACAAAATATGATGTAATGAGTGCCCTTCGTAACCATCATTGCTTCATATAGGCATCAGGAATGAATTTCAACTTAGCAGATTATATTTTCTAGTCTCGCGTTTACGATCGATTTATAACTTGAGCGTCAATATGAGGCAGAAATTATTTATCGACTTGTCGAGTGCGCGCTTAAATTCGTTTATACGTCAATTCGCGCCGTCTAATTACGAAAATAGCGCGCGCGGATCGATAATATATGAGAAATTCATGGGCAATTTTCACGACCCGGAACTGCGTTTGTACGTCGAATACCTTAAATACTTCAATAAGTCCAAATTTATCTTGTCAACTTGCATTTTGTGCGCTCTGCTCGTTTTGTATGTTATTTCCACGCTGGTATTAGTATCAAACAAAATGTTGTTTGTTTGACGACTTTACCGAGTACATAGACATCTGCTCGCAATTTGTGATATTTTCATTTTCACGCAAATGTGAGCCAGAAACCACTTTGTAAAGAACGTTACCGTATTGGCCCAATACAGCACATAACCTCAAAAGGGTGTAGTACGATATTTTAAAGATCTTTACGATCCCATTAATATCAGGAGCTGTCCTGCTTTCGAATCCTAAATCTTTTTCTGAACACTCGAAAACAAACAACGCTATAAAAAAGAATTTATTAGCCTTCGAATTTGTGCCTACATCGCGTGAACCGACACCGCCTCGTCTCCGGTTTGGCAGCAAAGCCTTGCCACATCAGTTTACGGCCATCGTCAAAAATATTATTTCCCCCCCTGTCTTCTATCGGCAAACTCAACTCAAAGCTTCGCGTATATCGCATAATTTCTTGGTAAAGCAGTACTATTATAATGCAATTACCGCGCGGGAAGATATTTAGAGCATAGAGACACGGGACAATCGATAGTTTAGTGGAACGAAGCTCATCGACTTTCCCCGCTTGCGGCTCTGCAAAAACGCGAGAACGAGAACAGCGCACGCATTTTCTTTTTTTTTTTTTATCAGAAAAACATCACAAATTATGTAAAGAAGCGAACCGCAAAGCCAAGCCGGGGCTCGAATTACATGACGCTGCACCGTATCGATTGTCTTCTTTAGGTCAATACTTGCTTCAGCGCTCTGTGTCCTTGGAGTCGAGAGACTGTTTTTCGCTTAGAAAAAGAAGGAGCGTTTTTGTAACTACTTGTGGATCGAGTTTTCGAAAACCTATTACGAATAAATTAATATGCACGCTACTCTCGTTTCTAGACGGCGAAAAAAGAGCGGCGTCAGCTGCATTGTGCGCCGGGCTATTTTCGTAGCCGGTTTATTTCTGCAAGAGTCATTCTTGCAAATTAGGATATCGATCGTTAAACTACAATCGGAAATGAGAGGCGACGCGGACGCGAGTCGCGGAAACTTTCGGGGATGCAGAGTGCACTCAATACACCGGAGGCGCAACAACAACAACTCCAGTATCAATGCTCGAGATTCGAATGTACAAAGTTCGTTAAACGCGTCGAATGTTACACTATAGTTGGTTCCGTTATTTTGGCGGAAGTTGCCTTTCATTGGCTCGACTCGGCAATGGAGGAGTGTGCGATTCGTTAAAAATGCACGCGGACCAATTAGTTCTGTTGAGAAAATATTGGACGGTGATGGTTTACATTGGAGTTGATCACATAATGCGATCGAGGCTTAATGAAATGATAATTCTGCGTATTCCTCATAATTTAGTATCATCTAAGCGGTTCTATTGTGTTTTGAATAGTTTACGAACCTCTAGCTTCCCCTGCCGTGACAAGCAGGTTGCCTGATCAATCGATACGTAAACGAGATAAGTATTAAAGATTAATAAAACGCCACTCTCGTATTGTGACAACTTTACCACGTTTTTTCCACAGAAAGCTAATCGATATCATTAGAATAACGATAATTCGACAAGAATTACAGGTCGATTTCACCGCTAGGTGGCGCGGCGTCCAGTAGCATAATCCCGCACCTAAATCACCGACCCTCAGTGCTCAGCCAGCAATTAACGACTACATAATTCTTCCAGTTTCCAGAACCCCTTTGCATAATACCCCCCGTGAAACCGTCCAAATTGCCATCGCCATGCTCGGTAGTAGGAAGCGAGACTGGCACGAGAAGACACGGCTGCCCCGGCAGTGTGTCACGGTCGCGGCGAGGAGCGACGACGTTCGGCATCGGAAGGTCATTACCATTAAAGCCCGGCCGCCGAGGCCTTGAGCCGATTTAATGCGCGCGGCGCGGCGGTGGCGGTTATCGTATCGATAATAGGGAAGACTGTGCCGCCGTCGCGGTGAGAGAGCCCGGGCAATGTCAACGGCGCACGCAGACCGACGACGACGCTTAGCTGGCTACCCGTGGAAAGCCCGCGGCTCTGAGGGCTTCGACGATCAGCTGACGATGCGATATCGCCGCGGTAACGATGTTTACGTGCTGCCCGCTGATGTAAGAGTGAGGTAGGGGTGGGCAGAGGGTTTGTTTGAAGGTGGGTTCGCTTTGAGATGAGCAGGGAAATGATAGTAATTAGCTGTTGCATATTGGATGGATTTATTCATTGAAAATGAAATAAAGATCTTTGGAGATGCCGGGTGAGTAAATAAATCTTGAAAAGTAATTTACAGCTGCACTCGAACTGTTTGGGGAAAATGAAAGTGGGTCGGATGGGGTAAATTTCTTCATAAATTTCGAACCTAATGAAAGCTGCCTCGGCAATTTCTTGAACTCGAAAGTGCAGCAGCTCTATTTTTAGGTAATCAAGAGAGAGGGAAGAATCTTATTTCTCTTCGGGAGTCGATCGATTTTTGTTTACTCCATTATTACGATACTTTCATGCTTTTCCGACATCTGCAGGCAGAGTGCATTTGAATCAGAAAATCGATCGAAGTAAATCTTTCAGGAGATTGACCCAAAAAATAAATTGAATCGCAGAGCTATATAGTATATAAAACTTATATTTAATCGTCACGGTAGTAGATTGAATAGCATTTTTGATCCCCAGATACGAGATTGTCCAATATCGACACGAGCCATATGTTTTAGCGCGACCCTTTATTTTATAATTTTTATCAGTGCGATGTTAGGGAAAACAACTTTACGAGGGAAAATATTTGTACTAAAATCTTTGATTTTTAAAAAGTGAACTCTATCATCAGTCAAATTATTTATTTGCTGAGAGTTTACAACTGATTTTATTCTTTTGATTTTGATTTTCTTTTTCTTTATAATTTAGAAAAACTTCTGTGACTTGAAATTGATAAATTCATCTAACCTTTTGGGAACCATTTTACTTCGTCGTACGTACATCTCAAGCCATGTAGGTAAAGACCGATAAAATGGATCCCAGTAGGATAGGATTCTATCCGAAGTTTGAAATTTTTTATGGCGCGCCAAATAAACGCTTACCTAAAAGTATGCACAAGTTGTTCTGATGAAGTGAAGTGCGTTGCTTTGGAAAAAATACATCAAGCACTGAAGAAGCCCTAATGGATTATTGATTATTTCCAGTCAGTCCTTCAACTTCATGAGAAAAGTAGTAAAGAGAAGTTCATTATTTTCTAGAAGAAAATGCCATTAAAACGTTATTCGCGATCGAAAAGACTTTTAAAAAACTTTGATAATTATTTAAAAGTTACTAAATTCAAGGAAGGCTACGAAATTTTTTAATTTTAACACCACGATAAGATAAATAAATCACACAAAGCCCACTACTTCCCAAAAACAATCGATAACCTTAAAATTTTTTCAAACCCGCCAAAGTACCGACATTCCCTTATCTCACCCGCGAACTCGATCCCGCGCACTTCTGCGCTCTCCTCCTTACAAACCTCCCCCGGCGAACTTTCCCGACCCTCTCCCCCCGGCCAGCCGCCTTTTTCAATTTCGCGGCGCATTACAATTCCAGCAGCAACAGCCGGGGCCGAAAAAGGCGGCCCGCCGAACCTAATACGCTCTCGGGATTCGAGCGCGCGGAAAACTCCCCGACAATCGCGAGCGCCCCGTGCGCACACAGCCGCCGCCGCCGCACAATAATTCCGGTCGCGGGGCGCGGGCCAAGTTTGCCGTACGTCGCCGCCGCGGGGGGCGGCCAGCTTGTAAACTTGCCTCTCGAAGCAGACGGAGGCGACCCCCCACCCCTGCTCCCGGGAGACTCTCGAGAGCGAGCTTTCCCACACCGAGACGCCCGACGTTTGACCCGGTTTCGGAAAAAGGCGGTGATCGTTCGTCGATGCCGGATCGTTTTGAAAGTCGCGCGGGTTTATCGGGTGGAAGGGTCGGGTGGAGCGGTGGTATTCGCGGCCGCTTGGCTGAGGCATTGTCGTGGCTCGAATCGCGCTGTTTAGGGAAGGTCGTTGGGGATAGAAGGGTTTCGTTTTAAAGGCATGAATGCTGAATTGTTCTTGCGTAAAAATTCCTTCGTTTATTCTCTTGAGTCGCGATGCTGGTTTTTGCTCGTAAACGTATTTATTTAAAAAAAGTAAGGATTGTACGGTACACGGAGAGAAATATTTCAATAAAAATTACTAACCTTTTTGGTAATGCAAGCGCAGACTATCAAAACCCAAAAAATTACCATACTTTTTAGTAAATTTTACTGAAATTTCAATAACATTTAATAATAAAATTACACGAATTTTTACTAAAATTTCATTAAAATTTACTAAAAACTATGGTAATTTTTTGGGTTTTGGCAATCTGTACTCGCTTTTCTAAACACTACAATAATTTTTACTGAGACTTTTTCTCCATGTAGATTCGTCGGAAAATAGAAAACTCGATCAAAACAGATCTAAAAACTATTTTTCCAGTGTACACAGGCACTTCTTTTAAGATTTCTTTAAAATTTCAAGTTTCAAATGTGCGGTTGTACCTCGTGTATCTTTTAAACGGAATAATGTATCCTGTAAACAGAAACTGCTCAATGTATCAAAATGTATGCGCATATGTAAATGATGAGTAATAGCTCGGGCTTGATCCCTAATGGGTGATAGAGATAATGAGAAACGACAACTGGACAGTAACGAACACAGTCGGAATATTAATGAGACCAGCTTTCTTTCCCTGTTCTCGTGTTGCATCGAAATTTTATAATGCGTAATGACTATACTACATTTAGTTAATTATGCATGCAAATATAATAGTTTGTATTAATTAAATTGTGTACGCATAATATTATTAATAAGCAAGAGAATTTGTATTTATTTACAAAAAAAATTTTAATTAGTGCTAATAAAACCTTTTATTCTGTTTCAGGTGAGAAAACAACTTTCACTCTACCTCTATTCCCAATAAAGTATAGTGAGTACATACAAATTTTTTGAAAAACTCTAACTAAAGACAACACTCGATTTCTATTTCAACAAAAACCTTTTAAACCAGTTTACTATCCACGAAAATCCATTTAACCAGCAAAAAAAAAAAACAAAGCCTCCCCGTTCAAACGAACCCTTCTTTGTTCACGAAAACAAAATCCCACCCACCGGCACGAACCTCTTCGCGATCCTCGACGATTCGAAAATAAAAAAGCGCAAGCTTCGCCGTGAGCACACAGTAAAAAAAAAAAAATAGCCGGTCGCTCCTATTTACCGAGCTTGAAAACAGCTCGAAGCGCGGCGGCGTCCGATGAAGATAACCAAAGCGGTGCGCTTTCGCGATTTGTCTCTCTCTCCCTCCCTCCCCTCCTCCCACGCAAATTCAAGAAGTGAAATATCGGAAAAGATTAGAGGAGATTACAGCCGGGCCGTAGAACTGCACGCGCGCACTTATGTAAGCGCTCGTATATAAGCCGAGCATTGAACCCGTTGAGCTCGAAATCGTTACGAGCCGCGGATTTGACGTCGGAGGAGCGGCTCAAGTGGAAACAAGCTATAATCAGGTTTTAGACATATTACTCCGCCGCTGCTTAACGGAACAAAGCGAATGTGTTTGAGAAATGTAACGACGCGCGGCCTCAATATCGTTTGCCGTGCAAATAGGCTTCTGTGGACTCGAGTCTCTTTTTTTTTTTTTTTTTTTTCGTGCCGTTTTCGTTTGCTCTGCGAATGCTAGTTTTTTTTAGTGTGTTATCCGCTGTTTATTTTGGGAGGCTAAATTGTGCACTCAATTTTGCAGGGTCGTAATTTGAGAAAATAAATGCACGGAGGAGTTTTACCGCTCAATAATGAAATGACGACTTTACTTTTGCGAAATAAAATATGATGCAAGCTGGAAAAGCGTTGTTAGATTTCGGACTGACGGTGAAATTTCTATGTTTTTATTGAAGAATATTTTTAAAACAGTGTAAAATTGTATCGAGTCCTTTTTATAAAGTCATGCAAAGCGAATTTACAAATTTCAGCTTTGCATAAAATTCTAATCTACAAATTTACCGAAGTTTCTTTTAACTAAAAAAAAAGTCTGTGATAATAATACCAATTTGAACCTCCCCCCCAAACCACGCGACCATGAATGAAGCTTGTCCTCAATGAAGCCCCTGCGCGCACGTGACGAAAAAGCGGAGAAAGGGCGTAGCCCCGGCCAATTTGCGCGTTAGCCCGGCTCCGAGAGCAGCGGCCCGGCGGTAATTGGGCGCTCGTCGGGGCGAGGGTCGACGTCCTCTACTCCCGCGTGCAGAGGCCCTCGACGATCGTGTCGGCTTCCTCTCGCGAGTGGTAGTCTTTCCTTTTCGCTGCCGCTGCTTTTCGGCGGGTGTTTCATCGAGCGTTCGATTGTTTGACGCTTTTCGAGGGCGCTTCGGGTGGAGGATCGCTCTTCGATACGGCTGGATTGGCGGAACGTTTGCGGAGGGTTGTGGAGTGGGGGTGTTGGTCTGAGGTGCTTGAAAGAGTTGCGGGAGAGGAGGGAATGGGGTAATTGTGTGAGCTCTGGTTAGTCTTACTTTGAATTGCGAGGAGAAGCGGGTTTAAAATGAAAGTAGCACGGAGGAGGACGTTATTATGTAACTGTTGTAAGAGGAACTTGTGAAATTAGCGCCAGTCGACCGAGTTTTTCAACACTTGAATTTCAATGAAATACAAGCTTCTGCAAGTTGCTTGGCTCACTTTTTTTTTAATAATTTGTAAATAAATTAAAATTCACTCTCGTTTTATTAGCGCTTCTAATTAGAAAGAAAAATATGTCCTAATTTTCTAAACATCCAAGTATAACTTTCGAAAATCTCCCCAAACTCCGATCCACAAAAAACTCCAAATTACCCCGACACAAAGCTTCCCAACCAATTACCCCACTGCCCGCAAACAAAACGAACGCACCGCGCCCCTTAAAAAAAAAAAAAGAAAATTAGACCCGTGACAATACTCGCTGCTCGCCTTGCCGTCCGGGTCACTTACCCTCGGCGAAGACGCGGCCGCGCCGCGAGGGATGTGTGACGCAGGGGGTGCAGGTTGCACGCGGCCATTACCTCGTTAGCCGACTGAGTAGCGCTGCTCGAGCGCGAGTCCGCCCGCGGCTGTAGGTGAATTGCGCAGCGGAGGCCCGCTCAAGAGGCCTTTAATTTCCCGGCCGACGGGGAAACGAGCTTCGCTCGCTGCGGCGGGAAGAGGTAAAATTTCAGCGATGTTTGACAATTGGGCGCGTTTTGGGTTTTGGAGGCGAAATTTAACGGTTCTTTTGCATATTTAGAAGGATTGTCTGTGAATTATTTTGAGAATTGGATCTTTAAAGTTGAGTCGGACGCACACAACCCTCTTTCAAAGAATGACATGGTTTTTATTAGAGTAAGTGCAATTGTGAACGTTACTAAGAGAAGTAGGACAACTGTTTTTTAATTAATCTTTATTACCACATTGCAATAGTACTTATTTTATTTGTTACACTATACCCTTATTTTTTCTCACCCTTTCGCCTAATTAACTTCGCAACTTCTAATTACGAGTAACACAAAAAAAAAAAAAAACGCGCGTCACTCTCGCCTCCCGCGTAAATATCCCCCGCTTCATCCTCCCGCCACCCCTCGAAACCCGCTCGCGAAAGCTCCGCATCACAATTCCCCATTCTGACACGGCTCAGACGCGAGCTGCCAGGCGAAGAATGCCAGTCGAGAGCACAGAGATGCGATCGGCGTGAATCGCGCGCCTCGCGTCGCTCGCGAGCATCGATCCGGGCGGAGCAGCTATTTTCGTCCTCTCGAGAGAGAGAGAGCCGCGATGCGTTCGAAAAGTCGAGGCGGCCGCCTGAATTTTCGGCCCGTCGGCTGCTGAGAAAATGCGGGGAAACGTAAACGGGTAAATCGATTATTCGCGATTCGGTGATGGGAGAGACACAGTTTTTCCCGGCGGTGCACCGAGAATTTAGTCGAGGCGCGCTCGATTCGGAGGGAAAGATTATTTATTCAAGCCGATTCGGTCGAACGGACGGCGTATCAATTAAAGCGTAAATGCTCTAATTGATAATAAAAGCGATATTTTATTCAGGGTGCGGAACGGTATTAAAAGCGGAGATCGATTTTCGACTGAAATCTCCAATTTCGGGAATGTAGGTGAATCAAACCAGTTTTCCAACCAGTGGGTAAAAGGGTTATCGAGTAATAAAGCAACACGTTCAGCCCGAATGTAATTTATAAAAAAGGGTCAACAGTCGGGGATTATTTTTAAACTGCACCAATCGTTCTATTTTCGCAATTGAACTGCTTCTCTTTTTACAGAGGCATGCAACTTGATTGACGTTGACAAAATCGAGGCGCGCGCCGAACAAATCAATTGAATATACACGGTTACCTATACTATATCGATGCGCCAAAGGGAAACGCGGCTGATTTTACTCGAGAGTGGCATTGCTCGTTCGGGATTTTCCGCGAATCCGTTTAATGGAACTCGGGGAAGTGCTTTGTTTCAAAGCAGTTTTTCCTTTCAACAATTACCATTTTAACTTTGGTTACAAAATTTTTAATGCAGTATGATTTCAAATTCATACAACTGCCACAATATAAAAGAAAATTTATTCTTAAAAAGAAGGCTGAAATCAAACAAATTTATAGCCTTCACGCGTTTATATAAATCAAGTTTATCTAAACCATCCTTTAATGACCTCTATTCCATAAAACCATTCCGCAGTCTTCAAACCTCGGCGGGAAGGAGCTATCCGAGCCGTCTATCAGCCCGGTGCAATCTTGGAAAAAAAAAAACGAGAATATCTCCTCAATCCGTCCTCAGATAAAGTCGGAAACCGCGAGAGAGAGAGAACCGCTCGTTCGGCGGGGCGAGAATCCGCGGGCGTAATTCAGCGCGAATTCCCCGATGGCTCGGCGCTTTAATTTAAAGGGAAATTCTTCGAACTTTCGCCGCGGCACACACCGAGAGTTAGAAATTAGCTGGGGCGACTCGTGAATTCTTTAAAGATCCGCGGGCCGCAAAGTTCGACGTTTGACTTTCGCGCTGGGATGTCGTTCGAGCGGAGGGCTGCTAAGGCGGAGACTGAGTTATTGGGGGTTTTTTAACGAGCGACGAAAGGGTGGAAAGCTGCGCGAGGAGGAACGGATCGGTGTAATTATACAAGTTTTTTTTTTTTTGTTACAGCTACGTTCAAAAACGTGAAATTGTTAATTTATAATTCCATTTCAGAAGACAAAGACTAAATTTGGCGTTAAAACTTCGTTTTCATTGATGCTACTTGCTATATATTTATTTTTTGAAGTTTATTTAGTCTTTTGCTCAAGAAAACTGACGTTAAATTTTCACTTTTCGAGATTAAGAAATTAAATTTTCAATTAATTAATTAAAGCCTCTAAAAATAAACAAATAAAAGCTTCCATTCCACAGCATCGACAACGACTTTTATCCTCGAAAAATTTGCATAATCCTAACGACCTCTCCCGCAAAGGAGATAAACTTCATTAAAAGCCAAAGATAATGATTTCCCGTTAATACATCATTAAAACCAGCTGCCGATTTCATGCGCCTCCGCTGAAAATAACTCCCTCCTCCCGCAGTCATTGTGCCAATCTCCACGCGCGCGGCGCATATCCATTGAAAATTAACGAACGACGCCTCTTTTGAAAAGACGTCGCACTTCCAAGCAAGCCGCCGCGCGTTTTCAGAATTCCGAAGTAACGACGATAATAACGAGGTTATCGCGTCCCCGTACGTGTGTGTGCGCGCGCATTTTTTAAAAACATCGATCCTCCGATCCGCGCGGCTATAACCCTCCGAGCCGAGCTCAAAGGGAAGAGCTCCGCGTCGCTACATCGCGTCGGGATTGATTTTGCCTCCTTATCCTCGCGAGTTTCCTGCGTGTATACACCTGCTCCCGATTTACTCGCGCGCTTTGCCAGAGTGTTTTTTTTTTCGAGTCTTTTTTCTTTACGTCGCGATTTGCTCGGGGAGGAAATTCGGTTATCGGAGGCGAAGGCGGGGCTGCTTAACGCGGGATATGGAAAGTGTGGGAGGAACGCTTCTGGAGGTCCGGATGCGACGTGATAATTTTGTCGAATGTGATTTTAAAGTTTCCAGCCTCCGCGTTGAGTCGCGTTTGAAATTAGTTAATGTATTTGATGGAAATGTCAAAATTATTATACCGCGAAATCTCGAGCGTGGGGAACTTAATTATTCGAGAAATCTGAAACGGCTCTTGGTTTACATTGAAGTAAGTATCTTCGTAACCTTCTTTACCTTCCGACAAAAGATAGTTCTAACTATAGCCTTAAGAGCTACGACGAGAGTAGAGCTGCGTCTATGAATAATGAAATTATTCTTACTCTTAAACCTTACCTACGACACAATTTGAATGCAAAATTGATCGCTTATTCGAGTTATCGCTTCTTGGCATATGCCGCTAAATTGTTTCAACTATCTTCCAAGTTATGTTTGTTTAAAAAGAAAGAGAAGTGTAAAATCACCAAGGTCGCCTATAAGAGCGATTATCTTACAGACACGTAATTATCGAGACCTAAAAATACAGACTTCTGTCTTCTGTCCATTGATTATTAACGGTTAAATCGGACGACTTTATACACCGGTTTCTGATCAATTGACCGACGCAGCAGGTGTCACAGATGCTAAAACTTCAAAGAAACGAATTGCACACATTCATTCTAAACGCGATTCTGAATTATCCATTCCTCAATTCCCGTATCTAAGGGAGGTTAAAAAGCCAGCGGTCTTTCATCGGCAACATAGGTTTAACTGAAATTTCGCGGCGCGCAAAAATCAGCGGGAGGGATGAATAATTCACAGGTTAAAAGTTCAGGCCGCGGGAATCGAGAGTATAAGGAATTAAGCTTCGAATTCATTCGGAAACCCCGAGAGCGGTAATGCATACGATTTCTTAACGTATTTACAAGCGGAAATCCAATAAAAGGCTTCGGGAGAGGCGAGGCGAGAGCGATTTTCAAGGGTGACTCGGTGGCCGTTGTTGCATTACGAGGAAAGGCTTTTCGAGCTCTTAGCTGCGATTCCCGGGGAGGGAATTCAGCCGATAATGCGGGCTTCTAGCAAGGAAATAATTGAGACTGATCGTTGAAATGTTTTGTGGAAAAGCGGTTATTTTTATAGTCGCTGTTATTTTTGTATTGTTTTCGGTTTGGAGAAGAGGTTATATTGTAGGTAAATTTAAAAATATAAAATTACCGAGATTTAATTATTTCGTACATCTTTAATATTGTAGACAAATTTCGTGGCAAAAAACATGCAACTGTAGTTTATAATTTATACACTGGATAAAAATTAGCATTATGTATTCGCAATTTTGATTGTTATGCATTTGAAACTTCATCTCGGGGCTGTTCAAGCGCAACTCACAAACCCCAAAAAAGTTTCAGAACATAGACTTGTAAGTCTCTGCATTACCCGACAACATCCATCAGCAGAGGATTGAAGATAGCAAGTTCAGCGAGTTTTCGAGCTTCAGTTCACATGGATTCACATCCTCCGAAGCGACAGTGTTAAAGCACGCCTTTTGACGTGCCTTGTCACGAAGGTGATCAAAAGTAAACTTGACGAAACAATCAAAGCCCGCCAAAAGAGATGTCGCGGCACCGGAAGAAATACAGCCACACCTCGTCAACCTCAGACACTGCCGGCAGAAGGAGATTCTAATTTATTTTCATTGCACAATTCGATTTTCTATTCTTCAAGCGCGTCGAACTCGAGAACTCCTCGAATCGCTTGCCTATAGCACGGACTACTCCTCGCAGTCGCGAGAACAAAGCGGCTCAATAAAAGCGTGCTTTTGATGTCGCTCTCAAAAAAAAAAAGGTTAAACTTTCGCGCGAAGCTGTAAAGCCGCGCTGAATATTGCAGAAAACGCCTACTTTTTACCGTGCAATTAAAAATAAAAAAAAAAAGAGAAAAAAAAATACATCCGAACCGGCCCGTCGCCCCGGTCAAGGCTCTCTCCTCGCCTCGGCATTTTCGAAATTGACAGGCCGCCGCGGAAGGCTCGAAGTGTATAAAACGCTATTGATTACAGGCTTCATTTTTTTTTCTCAGCCGCCTCGGCGAGGTGCTCTCGCGTGATTGGCTGGGTAAACACGAGCCCGGGAATTTTCGGAATTATAGTTAATTGTTGGGCTGCCGCCGTCGGTGAAAAATCGATGGGGTAATTGTGTACTCGAAGTAAATAGACGCGATTTTAGCTGGATTTAGGCAGAAAACTATTTCTATTTAACTGAAATCGCAGAGCTCGAAAGGTTTGTGCCATTTTTCGTTAAATTTAGCACCTTCGTCCAATAAAATTCCTTTCGCAAAGTTTTAGTAACCTTAAATTGGCTTTCGCTCCAACGCAAACAAACCAAAGCAACACGTGTCGACCAACCTTTACTCCACCAAATAAAAAACCATCCACCATCGCCTCGCATCCCTTCGCGGACCTTCTCCCCTCGATTTCATCGCTTCAAAACTACGTAGAAAATCGAAACTCGCCCGGCGAACGCCGGCGCCTCTCTCCTCTCATCTAGCGCCGCGAGACAGTCGGTGTCGCGTTAGAGCCGCGCGCGCAATAAGACGGTGTCTTTATGAATGTTTCATCGGGGCCCGCGCATCGATCGCGAGAGCGGCGCAGCCGTAATCGGCCGGCTTTTACTGCAGCCTTCACCCAGAGCCGACTCTCGGGCACGCGCGCGTACAACGTCGAGCGTGAACCCTTCGTGTCGCGGCTAATCGCTCGCGGGAGGCAGACACGCGAGCGAGAGACCGGCCCGATGTAGCAGCGGCTAAAGTAATCGCGCCGCCGCCCCCGCCGCCGCCGCCGGGGAGAATTAATAGCCGCGCGAAGGACGATGCGATCTGCGGACGGATTCGCGGAGGATTTTTTTGGGAGGAGGGAGATTCGCGAAGGAATTAGATGGGGTTTAGGGTTTAGAAGTAGCTAATTTTTGAAGTCGGCAATATTTTATTTATTGCTTTTTATATTTAGCTTTTTTATGACCGATTTGAGCACCCAAACGGGTTTCAAAATATAAAGCTAAACGCCCCCAGGCCATAAACAATTATCGAGTTGCAATATTCGTAAAAATAAGTAGTTGCAGATTTAAAGGTTTAAGGATGCAATTATCCAAAGTAAAGAGCAATTTACTTTCGCTTGTATAACGCAAGACCATACACCGCTTTTAGAATAGCAGTTTGCGATCACCATAACTTTATTAAAGCGAAGGCTAAGAGCAATAAAATTATCAACTAGAAGATTGGCTATTAAGCTTCCATTAAAAGGCTAAATCGACCTGTTTACCATCAATTTTTAATGAGTAACAAGACTCGTATCCACCCCGATTACAATGCCCCCGCCCTTAATTAAACCCGAAATTTTCCATCAAAACTGAGAACCGCAAAGCAAAGCATCGAGAAGCGCCTCGTCACGCGGAACATCTCGAATTACCCACCGCCGCCCGGCGAAAAATCGACGGGTTGCGCGCATCACGCGACGGAAAATTTTTTTTCAATTCGGCGAGAGTCGGCTGGGCCGAATTCGTGGCAGCGTCCGTCGGAGCTGCGACGGAATTAAAAGCGAAAAAAGGCCGACGGCGCTAATAGAATTATTCTCCGGCGTTTAATTTCGAGAGTGTAGTTTTAATACGATGATTACCGACGCTCTTTGTATGATGAAGCAAGCTTTTTATGCGCGCGGGGCTCTTTTTACGGCTGCCCAGGCACTTCGCCCCCTCCCCCCTCCACGAGGATGGATATTAAAATTCGTGCGGCTTCTTGAAAAATTTCGCGGTTTTATACACATTTCAGTGCGTGCCGCGGGTAAATAAATTATTCGTTTGAAGGTTTTTCGGGCTTTTTAAATTTTGATGCAGGCCCGCGGTAATGAGTGCGGCTATTTTTAGGCGGACGAGATATTAAAAGGAACGTTGCAGCTGTAATACGTAAAATAGCCCCTTTCGCAGGAGGCCTTCGAGGTAAATGGAAAAAAATATTAACGTCAATTTTCGGCTTCTTTAAAAAAAGAAAAGAAAAAAAAAACGCGCCAAAATCGATTCCCCGTTCGGCGCGAAAAACGTAAAAAGCGGAGAGCCCGAGAAGCTCGTTAAAATTGATCGGTTCTGTACTCTCGAGTTTTCGAGCCGAGAGAAAGAGCATTAATGCCGACGCGCGCCCCTTTATTCGAGTCGAAAGACCACTGCCGGGTGTAAGGACTCGTTGAATATTTATACGTGGGTCCATATTCGCGAATCCGAGGATTCGCGCTAACGAGCCGTGAAAATGCCTGTTTCTGATAAAGCAGCGCGGGAAAACTAGATTTTAGCTGTGTGCCGCGTGTGATTTATGCTAAATCGAGGGGGTTTTTCGCGCGAACGTCGGACTTAATAGGGCTTCCGACAGGCGAGATGAGATTTAATTAAAAGGTATAATAGATCAAGTTGCTACTTCAAATTCTGTAGAATCTTCCTTGGAAAAGTAAGCATTTTTGCCTTTTGTACTGAACTCTGCGTAAACCGAAAATAATTGCAGGAGCAAAAATAGTAAGAAAAGTCAATGAAATACAGAAAGACGCCGAACCGACGGATTCTCCAGTAAAACTTTTACAAACTATTCAGTTATTCTAAAAACGCGTACATTTTCTTAAAAAACTGTCCGCTTGAAACTTTGTGCGTCTGATAAATTACCTGCTTCCGCAGTTACTCGTGAAAAGAGGTGCGCGCAGTTTGTCAAACCAACAAAGTTTCAGACGGACATTTTTCGAGAATGAATAATGCGCGATGCGCAATGGAAGCATTATGTAATTGGTACATTAAGAGTCAACATCTTTTTAAATCTAATACAATAAAAGAAAATAAAAAAAATAAATTCTACTTTGTGTCTATCTTAAAAAAGTAAGTACAACCTCTCCCCGAACCAGAAACAAATCCCAAAGATTATCGGAACGGAAAACTGATCAAGCCGCGAGAGCGCTAAGCTCCGCCCGACTCCCCCCGTAAAATAACACGCAAAAAAACTCTCGCCCGAGAGCGAGAGCCGGCGAAGAAAAGCAATTAGGCGCCGGAGCAAGTTTAAACCCCCGCGGATCTGCCTATCAGCGCGGGGAGAACTCCATCTCTCCGAGTGCGTCCCTACGGTTCCGGTTAATAGCTTTCTAATCCGCGACGTCTAATCCCCCGCGACTGGGAGGATCGATTTGTCCGCCGCCGCGGAGGAGGACCTCACGGAAAAGGATTACGTCCTTATTGTTCTTCGCGAGTGGAAGCTGGGAGGAGTTAAGGTGCCGGGGCAGGCTGTCGGGTTTTGTTCTCTGAGAGTTTTGCCGGGGGGAGTTTGGAGGGGGAACTGTTGAGAGGAGAAGTTTGGTTCTCGGGTTTATTTATTATTTTTTGATAGAAATTTTTTAGCAATCTATCGACGTACGATATTTATCTAAAATAAACGACTTCTTACAAATAAAATCTCCGGCCTTTTATCGGATATATCCAATAAAAGGCTCCTACAATTCCGAGTTAATAAACCTACCGTTCCCCGCCTCATCAAAACGCAAATAACTCCGCAAAAAAAAAAAAAAAAATCTCCACCTCTGCTACCCCCGTTCGGAGTCTCCCGCCTGTAACCCGAGAGCCCCCGACTCGGGCGGCGTGTAACCGAATTAAGTCTGCAGAAAGCTTTCTCTGTTTGTCGACAATCGCAAGAGAGAGAGAGAGAGAGAGAGCTCCCGGAGAGGTCGCGCCGGCAGGATCCCCCACGGTAATCGGATAGCCCTCGTCGCAAGCTCGCGATAATGAAATTTCCGCCGGGGGGCCGGAAGCTTGATGAAGCTTTTAATAACCGCGAGGCTCGTAGGCGAAGAGGGACGGGGGGAGGGGGTCGAATATTGAAGCCGGAGATTTGAAATTCAAGAACTCCGTTCGTTTAATGGGGCGTGAGGCTCGGCTGGATTTGCATATATCCCTCGGCCTTTTATTTTTTTCTGTCTTGATTCTTTTTGGCGGGGGGTTGCTTGTTTTGCGTTTTTAATTAATAGCGCAGGGGAAACGGCGGGGTGCACCGAGGCTGCGACAAGTTATGACGCGGATTAGAAGGCATTTCGCCGGAATGAGTTGTGCTTGCGGGTTTATCTGGAGAAGCAGACCGTTAGGAGATGCTTAGGAAGAGTATATCGCAGAAAATAAGAGTGCTTACGTTCTTAGGTACTCCTTTAATCTTCTGGTAATAACGAATGTTATTTATTAATTTTAATTTTAGATACAGTAATTAAAGCGTTTTGAGCATCAACGAGATGGTGCAAATATTTCAATTATTAAGTTGATATCATCACCTTCCTCAAATTCACAGCCAACCTGCTATTCTGAAAAGCTCTCCCAGTTCCAGCCAAGACATTTTTTTCCAGCTTCCTCGCAAACTCCACGCGCGACAAAAGCGAAATCACTCGCCGCCTTTCATTAAACCCTCCCGACCGCAGATAAGCGCCCAACGCCTATCGCAATTTCCTTCCTCGAAAGCGCGGCCGTCGCCGCGGAAAATCCAAAGCTGCAGCGAGGGCGAGACAAGGCGCGGAGAGCAGCGTCGATACCGCGGCGCGAGACTGCGCATAATGCCGCGGCGCCGTATCAGCGATCGCTAACGAGATCTCGCTTTAAGCGACACGCCCCGCGAGCCTTCGACGGTTAATTGGAGCGACGAGAGACGCTCGGAACGGGTTGTTGGGTTCGAGTGATTAGCGAGGTGTTTGGTAATTAATTGGTTGGGAATGACTTGTTCGTTTTTCGGGGCTGATGGGATTCAGGAAAATTCTGGGATTCTGTATTACCTTGGGTCGAGTTAACTTAAAACTGCGTTCTTTAGCAAACGAAAAGGATCGTTGTAAATTCGTAAGGAAGACGATTTCCTGTGCGAAGCACTGACACGTCGATTAACGAGTAACTTATTCTTCTGCTCATAAATTTTCCCTGAACTACTGACACACAATTCCAAAACAACGTCATTCCTCAGAAAAAACCCCGCGCATTAAAAAAAAAAAAAAATCAGTGCACCGCAATTCCGACCCAACAAAAGCCCCAAAAATCTTCTCCCAATCGCAACCTAATTGAACCCTCTCACCCAGCCTCCATCCACCTCCCGAATCTCCAACCACGAGCATCCTTCCGCGTCGACAAAAGAAGAAGAAGAAGGTGCACACCCCATACCCGGGACACCAGTCGTCGCTCGCGTGAACGGGGCCACGGGGCCAAGGCTGCGCGTGTATGGTGGCGCCGACGTCGTCCGTACGCGCGCTCTCGATTATATAGGAGTATCTATAGCTTTTTTGCCGAGCCGCGCGCTCGCCTATTTTTGCACAAAGCCGTGTGAGAGAGCGCCGAGTGGGGATATGAGAGAGCAGGCCTTGGATCGGTTCTTTAGGCCGGACGTGAAGGAGGTGGTGGTGGTGCTGCTGCTGCTGCTTCAGCTAAGGATTTGAAGGGTTCAGTCGAGTGGTGGGTTTCGGGGGATACTGGATTTTTGAAGGTGTGGATTGAGTTGGAAGATTTTTACTGGTGATAATTTAATTTGTTACGGTCAAATCAGTTCTTTGGGACGAAGAAATCTTTTAATGTCGATACAATTTTTTTTTAAATAAAAAATTACAATTATTTTATCTGTTAATTTAGAAAATTTAAAAAAAATTTTATAATATATTCCGTACGCATAGAGTTCACAAATGCTCCTATTCATTAAATTCTTCAGTGGATATTGCATATTACAAACGCAGCAAAAGCAGCTTGGCAACCTAATTAAGCTCCTAATTAAAGCGCAGTCAAAAAACTCATCCTTCACGGCGCATTTTTCGAAAAAGAAAAACCTAATCCCTTTTATGACGTCAAACGTTCCTTTGGCGCTGCAAATTGACCCCACCACCAAAAGAGTTTCAGGGCACACAAACACACACACACGCACACTCCGCTCAAAACGCGAAAAACCGACGTAACGCGCACAGAAAAAAAAATCCCGGGGCGCGAAAACTCTCGGCAGGGCTGTATTCTTTTGAAATCGCTGTAAGTGGTCCCATCGAGCGACGCTCGAGCCTGGCAGCTGCAGCGATATACGCGCGCTCGTCGAAGCCGCCGAAATCGATATCCTGATTTTTCCGACTGTCGTTAAGGCTCGGCCTTCGTTCGACACGTAGCTCTGCACACAAGAGTGCCGCCGAGCTGTTGACTTGGAATGCGGGGGATTTCGTTGCGAAATTGACGATGATATGCTGGTGTGGATTGAGGTTTTAACAGATTAACGCGATATACATATTTAGTTTTTTTTTGTGAGTAATAATTAATTATCAGATGTAATTTTAATAATGCGTAAAATTCATTTGGTAATAAAACCTATTATTATACTAAATAATAGTACAAAATCCAAGATCGTGATTAAAAAGCAACGCTCTATTTGCCTTGAAAAAGGATACATCTATATCGTTCCATTGCATATTGCAGGGAAGAGGAAGGATCCTTAACATCATTAAAGTAAAAACAGTATTCCGAACGACCCTTAAAAGTATCGGGACAAAGTCGGTCGGCGTGACTCTGTTCTAAAGTCTCCAGTGACGCGGGAACGGAAGATGTGACTGGCATTGTACCGTAATACTGGTGGTACCCAACTTAACTTGGTCTTTATCTCGTCGGTCGTGAATTCGAGCCCGAGACTAATACTTTTCCAGCTAATTTTTAAATGCGATTTACGTTTTTTTAAGGAATACAAAAAAGATTCAAGAATTTGTAACCTTTAATTTTTAATTTAATTTCCACAAGATTCATTAAAACAATCGCAAATAAAGTTACTCCAAACGCCGCGAAGTTATCCCTGCTAATTAACTCTCAGAAAGCTTAAATACTTCACGAGCGCGGCTCTAAAATAAACAATAAACAGGTCCCAATTGTAAACGCCATCAATACGCAAGCATCACACAAACGGCCTCGGCACATTATCGAGCAAAAATAAGCCCTCGCGCAACATTGACCCTCTCGCGTTATTTAAGCAAAAGCCAACAAGGAAATTCGCCGACACATGCATATTAAACAGAGTGAGAGCGGAACTCTTTGGCTCGTCGTTCTCCTCTCAAGCCGGCCGTTACATTCGCCGGCGGCGGCGGGCATAATTTTTCCGCGACTCTAAAGGGGACATCTATTTTTACGCCGCCGTCGCCGCCGCCGCGCGTTTCGTTAATATTCATCAGCTCGCGGCTATTCGCGCTCTCTGTGTGTACGTGCTGGAAAAATAGAGCTTTTTATTAATCCCGCGCAGTTCTCGCGCCGCGGCGAGCCACTCTCGCACTTGGCCGGGCGCGAAGGCGGGACCGGGATTATATAAATAAACTCGCTTTGCATTCCGCCGAACAATGCCGAGGTGTGTGATGTCTCGGGACGAATTTATGATTGGAGGAGAGGTTAAAGATTGATGGAACCGAGGAGGTGGATGGGTTGGGGATCGATGTTTTCTTGCAGATTTGCAATGAGATCGAGAACTGAGACGTATTGATTTGAATATCAAGCTTGGCTTTTGATAATAAATGGAGCTATTTTTACTCCCGAGCTCGTATTGATTTTTATATTTCAGATCGAATTAAAAATCGAGCATCCAGTGTATAAAATTTCTTGAAATCAAAGAAAGCTTCATTGCGGGCAATCGGTTAAATATTTTTTTGATTCAAAGAAACCCCCTTTTAATGAAAAGAAATATTCTTTTTTTAAAGAAACTTTCTTCCCCTTAAAAAGAGGTTTCTTTGAATTAAAGAATCTTTTCTTTGTATCAAAAAAATATTTAATCGATTGCCCGCAGTGAAGCTTTCTTTGATTTCAGAAAATTTTTTTCTCAGTGTAGTATTTTACCCCGAAATTTCAAATGCTCCTTTGAACCCCCCGCAACATTAGATTCTCTGCGGTCACGCGACTCTAAATTAAAGATATCCTTCGATCCAGCGCACTTCCCACCCCAACCCAACGGCGCGAGATCACCATTTCCAGTCCATAAAGGACTATAAATAGAGGATCCGGGCGAGATCTTCGACGCTTGGCGCTTCGCTCTAAAGCGCGGGGACGTGTCGGGAATATCGTCCTTTCTTCCCGCGGCTTTTCCAGTTATTGAATTAGTCGACGGAGGAAGGAAGGAAGCGAGCGACCTTCCCCGAGAGCGAAAGGCGTCCGCGGTTAAGCGGCCCGCGCTTTCTCAATTTGAAAACGAGCGGCGGAATAATGCGCTTCGGGGACTCGAGCCTCCCGCGCGATGGGATTAGCTCGAGACGGTCGCGCCTTTTGCGGGCTGGAGCCGTTCCTGTATGTAGATGTAATTATTGCCAGGTAAAAGAGAACGTTGAAGACGGGAATATCAGCGTTTATAAATAGATTCCGTTCGTCGCAGATAAACAAGCCCAGCCGTAAAAAAAAACAAACGCGCACGCTTTCGAAAAGCTCGCCGCTTTCCCGAAAAAGCGTCCAGAATTTCAGCGAGGCGAGCGAGCACATAACCCCGGCCATTCATAACCCCTCCCCCCTCCCCCGCGCTCACAACATCGCGAAATTCCTCCGTAAAATGGAGAAAGAATAAAAGGCTCTCGAGATAGCGAGGAGCATGAAAAACGAGGAGGAGGAATGGTGTATTTTCCGCCTCGGCGGAAAGAGAGAGAGAGCGTTATAAATAATCCTCCCACTGACGCGATCGGCCTCGGACCGTGTTTCAGATCGGGCCTGAAATCTTGATGAGAGCCTGCTGAGAGGAGGAGAGCCGCTGCTGCGGGGAGATTATGAGCGCGACGGCCGAGAGCTGAAAAGGGAGCCTCGAGCCGCGCGAGACGACACGCGACAACCTGCCTCGTCCGCTGCGACCAGCCACACCTCTCACGTTAAGGTGAGTTTTCACAGTCTGTAAGTAAGGGTGGCGACACTCGGGCAGGGTGGCGAGTGTTTTTGTTTTGGGGTATAGAGTCGCGGCTGCGTTTTTATGGGAAGAGGAAATGTATATATACAAGTTTATAGCTGTTGGCGACGTGATGGGAGACGTAAAAGATTGTTATTTAGGGTGCGTCGTCTGCAATAAAATTTGAGATTCTTATAACGGAAATAGATTCGTATTTTATTCCAATATTAACAGTATTTAGCAGTAGAATAATTAATTCGAGGACGTTGACGAGTACATTTAAAGGAATATTTTACTTTAGTTATTAATTATCGTAGTTTATTCATATTTCAACGTGTTAATTCAAGTTTTGGAAGTGCAAAGTTTACCTTCCAAAGGCAGTCTTTCTCTGTGAAATGCAATTACTCTGCTTTGCCTTCTTTAACTTTGCCTTTACCTTCGAAACTCGACACGTTTTTTAATTTCATGGAAATGCGACGTTCGAGAATAGATTCACTCGAGAAACCTTAGCAAAACTTTTCCGCAAAATTAATTGTCATTTCAGTTTTCCGAAAAAGTCCACAACCCAGTTCGCCCCCTGCGAAATATTCCGCGTCCGACTAAAATCCCCTCGTACTACTTCGCGATCTCAAATGAAGCAATCCTTACCTCCTTCCCGAAAACGTTTAAATAATTAAAAACCGCTCCGCAAACGAGTGTCGCGCGCGGCTCCCTCAAAAGAGGGGGAAAAGAAGCGAGAGAGAGATCCGAAGAAAGCGCGCGCGACTGCGCGATAATTAAATCGGCACCGGAGTGAATTGCGCTTGAATTAATTAAAACGCGCGCGCGCGCGGACCCCACAGCTGTGTGTGTGTGTGTGTATACGTGTGCGTTTACGCGCGAGACGGCGGAAAGTCGCAAACAGACCCCGAGCGTACACAGTCGAGCCCGCGGAAATTGCCAACTGTAATTCGCCAGAAGTTTGAGTGCTCCTGACGCTGATGGGAATTATGAATATTACTTGATGTGGGTTCTCGCGATGTGTGTCTGAATTATGAAGTGCTGTAATGTACACGCGACTCTGGGCGTCGGGTTATACAGGATTATTGGGTTATGTGCGAAATCTGTTGTGGATGCTAGTTTTTTTAATTCGTTGAGGTAAGAAATACGAACGGACAAGCAGTCTTGTTGATTTTAGGTACGAAAACTTTGACTTTAAATTCTTTGAATTTGTATCTTTGGCAAAATCTAAGATGGTTTGAAAACGGAAATCTTGACTAAACATCGAGCGAGCGAATAAATCAATCAGTAGTCTAATTAAGAAGCTACTTCAGCCGGACTTTAATCGATCCGTCGCTTCAACTCGCCTCGCCGCGGAAGCAACAGTAATCAAGAACACTCGATACAAACGCGTTGACCGTTGACCTCCCCCACACGCCTAACACACATCAAACGCTTGAACTTTTCCGTTAATAGCCAAAGACACACTCGTCGACTTACGCTTAATCCCCTCCCACCGGAAAAAAGAAAAAACGCGCTGCAGCTTTTTCGCCCGAGGCTCCGAGCTTAAAATCGAGTTATATCCCGAATTAGCCGGCGAATTCTGATTTTATTCAGGAGGGCAGCAGCGGCTGAAGAGAGACTTGAAGATTATATTCATGAATAATTTAGCCTGCTTTTGCGAGCCCTTCTCGCGAGAGGGGGGCAGAGAGAAAATTGAGACTAGTGCTGCACCTTGAGAGATGGCTACTCTTAAATTTTAATACCCCCGTGCACTTTTCACCCCGCCGAAGCTCGCACGTGCCGTAAAAAACTTCTCCCCGCGCCGCCCTGTTCTCGTACGCCTTTTTATATATTTTTTTTTTCCTCGACGCTCTTTGAAGGGTTGATTATAGCGTACTTGAAAATTCACTTAAGGGAACTGTACTGTTTTTGAGAGTTAACAATTGACCTAAAAGTTGAGGTTACTCGTTAGAGCCTTTGGAACGTACAATTTAAATGAGATAAAACGCTTCCGAGCTCGTTTTAATGCTGCGTAATGATCGTTAATAACAGTAAAAATAATGTTGCTTTAAATTCTTAAAAAAGTCGTTCTTACAAGAAACGATATATTTAAAAAATAAACGAAGATTAAAGAATTCGAATTACCGAAGTAGGTTAAACGCACAAACACATCCTGGTTAGTAAGATCTTTGAAATAAATTTCCACTTTCTTACCTTTTACTCATCCTTTCTTCTCGCCCAAGTTGTAAAAATAATCCAATTTCATGCAACACCTTCCTTCAGCCTTTATTTCCACCTCCATTCAAACATTATCCCCCTACAATAGCCCAGCGCTCCTCCAATATTTGCCTCTCGATACATCAGCCACCGGATAACCATCTCCCCGCTATCGCTCTCTCTCACCTCCTCCTTATATCTCCCGCAAGTGCCCGACAAACTCCATTCGGCCGCCGATATTTGCGTTGTCCACTTTCCCGCGCCGAGTATCCCCGCCTCGATCGCGAGAGCCGCGCGATCACCCGGCCGTAAATCTTCGTCCGGCTGGTGCCACAACGAGAATCGATTGCCGCGCGAGCGCATTTACGTGTACGGGTTTTCGCGTCGCGGGGAGCTTGTCCGCTGGCTTTTTATCGGACGCGCGCGCGCATTGTTCTGAATTATTGGGGACGAGGTGTAATGGGGGAGAGTATTTGGACGGGGGGCTTTTTATTGCTTGCGATGTTTGATTTGTTCAAACGCGTTGTCTTTCTAGGTTTTTAGTACGGTAATTTTGGAGTTGTAATTATTTAAAGCTGCGAGATTTCTGAAGTATTAGTTAAAAAAAATTGAAATAACTAAAAGGAAATATACTGACGTCCATAACAAAGATCATAACATCTGCTACAGGAACATTTCGAACCCTTTTTATGTTCTTCGCGTCCAGATGATATTTAGGATATAAATCATCGAAGACCAATTCGATAGTAAAAAAGTCTCCGGTGTCTCTTGCACGAGGCGACACTCGGTGGCATTTATTAAAATTTTGATAAATTGTAGATAAAATACACATCCATATGGCATTTGAAACTTTAAAATAGGCCACCAATTTTATTTCGACTGTATAATAAAATTATTTGTAAAAAATTTAAAAATTTGAAAAGCGAATATTGCGAGGATCAAATATTTTTATATTGATTTTGTTTTTCATGACCCATTTTTGTACAAAGTTTCTGCTTTCAAAATATAAGTGATATTTTACCAACACATATGAATTTTCAAAATGACATGTATCAGCTTGATATGCTTCAAATCGCCATTCTCGCAATGGTGAAAAATAGTCATTTCAATTCTTAAAACGCATATTCAAAAATTGAAATTGCAAGATTCAACGTTCAAAAATACACTGCGAGGTCAAATAGCAATTTAATAAAATTGCTCCGACGGCAAAAATATCCCGCCGCGCTCCATCTGCGACTTACGTTGCCCGGCGCACCAAACCAATCCCTCATCCGGAGAATCAAAATTTCACGCAGCCCAACGGCGAAATAAATCACCTCCGCGCATCTCTGATAAATCGCCGCTAAAACGGAGGTATGAACGGCGGCGCTTAGCGTCGTCTGCCCCAACAACCTCGCTTAATCAAACGCACACCAAAAGTTCCTCGTCGCGGCGCATCATCGATCGTCGCGAATTCGAGAAAAAAAAAAAACAGACTCCAGAAGAGACGTCGGGACGAAGAGGGGTGCCATTTGAATTCGCGGCGTCGCCTCCGGTCCTTCCGATTCCGCCGCTCCACTTCCTGTCCGCTTTATTTTTAGCTCTGGCCGCCCGCCAAATTCACTCGATAACGTATGGACACGTTTTTCTTTCCTCGAGAAATCGATGCTCTCCGACTGTTCCGATATCTCCGTCTCTAAGGCTGCGTTGGATCGCGAGAGGATTAGTCTGCGCTCTGCTTTTGTTTATCCAATTTCGAGGAGGGAGACGGGAAAGGGGGCTGCGATTGATGAGGATGAATGGGAGGAACGAGGAGTTTGGAAATGTTGTTCGGTTTGCTAAGGAGACTTTTTCGCTTCTGGTTTTCGAAGTGAACCGGTTTATTTGAAACGGGTGAATGAAGACTCATAAAATATTGTATTTTTGCATGTATTTATAGTTTTTTACGTATACAGAAAGGTAAGAAGATAATAATTAACAGATTCAGTAGATTTTTCTAAAACCCAATAAAAGATAAAGTATTTCTTCTTTAGCAGTTAATTGTTTTTTTTTTAACGTAAGGTAAAATCTTTTAATTCAACGGGCAAACTTTTATTCTCGTAATCATGCAAATCAACCTGTAACATGAAACTCGATCGTTAAAGCAGCTCCGCTATCAGCGAGTGGAAAAGCTGATCCTTTGTTCGGTAATCCTATTAAAGGAAAAAAGTTAAAGAAGAATCGAGTAGAGAAGAATCCATCTCGCTTCGCTGATACTTTTTTGCTCTTTACAAGCTCGACTCGAGCTCTTCTGGTGTCAATTGTCTTGGCTGGAAAAAAAATATCTAAATAATTCAAAAGTTTGCACTTTCACAGAAACAACAACTTGTTGAACCCAGAAAATAAAAATAAATCCACAAAACTTGTCTTCTTGTATCTTTGATAATAATTCGGACGTCAGTCATAAGCTCTATATTCTTCATCTACAGAGGTGAACGCTCTTCCGAAAGCTCAAAGACAAAAGCTTGCATTCGAAAACCCCCGTAATCATCAAAGTGCTCTCCCCCCACCACGAAAATAAATCAGCGAAGGCAGCCGAAACAATGAACGCGCGTCTCTGCAGAAACAAAGCACCCATAACGGCACTGCGAGAGGAAGCTACAAGAATGCAGCTCGTCCCGGAGCGAAGAGGCGGACAGTCGCAATCAGCGGCAATCCGATTAAGCTTAGCTTCCAGAGAAGAAAGGAGGATCCGCGAAAAAGCTGAAAAAAAAAGAGAACCGGGGAACGCACTCGTGTTGTTCACACGTACGGGGAAAGCGAGGCGGTACAGCCGAGTATTATCTCGGGCTCAAAAGAAGCTGTCGCTTTTGTCGCGAAAACCGAGTCGATTTCCTGCTCTCTCTCTCTCTCTCTCTTTCTCTCTCGACGAGCGCCGCCGGATTTTTCCCGCTCCGACGCCGACGGTTTCACGGCTGCTTGCTTTTTACTCCCGCCACCGACGCCGCCTTTTCTGTTTCTCTCTCGGGGAGGGCGCGAATAGTCGACGAGAGTTTTGTCACCTGCGAGAGTGTGGGTGGAATTTCCGCGGTGAAGGGTTTTAGAAGCGCTTGCGGTTGGAAAAGTTTTGTAGTTTTTGTTATGAGTGCGGTGATATTGATTTTTTGTTTTGTTATTTTGTTAATTTAGATTTTTTTTTTTAACTTTTATTTTTGCAAATCACATATAACCTAAGTAATGTTTTGTAGGAAATGTAATATATTCGGAATAAAATGTAATATCTGTAATAAATAGAATATGAATATTTAAAATACATAATATATATTTCAACATTCCTTGATTCTTAAATTTGGCTTTCTACATATAAATCTACGTTCGATAATGCTCTGAAATTAGCTCATGTATATATTTCGATACTAATACCAATGAGCTACTTGATAACGCTCTGAATTGGCTCTATTCGATACTAATCGCTTACTCACTTTTATAATAGGATAATAGGATAATAGGATGAAATGATACGTAGATACAAAGTTTCTACCAAAAATGCATAAAATTTTAATTGTTAAACTAAGCACATATTTGTAATAGATCTTTCGAATCAACTACCAATAAATCCAGTTTTAATCACAGTAGCTTTCCCAATAAGAACCAATAATTTATTAAATTATCCTTAATCCTCCAATAACAGTCTCCAAAACCCCCTTGCCATTTCGTCTCTCCCATTTCGCCGTTTCGTTTCGCCTCGCTATTTCGCCAAACAAACAAGCACGCTCACACCACCGCAACAGTTGATCCCCACACACCCCAGCAACAACAAAGCGACAGATCGATCCCCGCGCTCGCGAGACCTCAAGGCGAATTCGTTTCAGCCGGCGGCTTTCGTGAGTTCTCGCGTTTCGTTTCGTTCTCGCCGGGCAACCTTGTCCCTAACCTAGTCCCTTATTTCTGCGCCGTTCGCGTGTGCACCGCTTTCTCTCTCTCTCTCTCTCCTCTCCTCCCTCACCCAGTTCCCCCCTCGGCGAGGACTCGCCTTGGGCGCGATAAAGTCCTGCAAACCTACCTGCGACGGGTCAAGTTCTCCGGTGTGTCCTGAGCACACCGCCGGACTCGCGAGATGTGGAGCGCCGCCGACGCGGAAAATTCCTCGGGGAGAGGAAAAGGGGCCGTTGCGCGGTAGGTGGGAAGCTCTTGTTCGTTTTTGGGAGTGCGGCGGTGATTTTTCTTGTTTTTGCGCGGATTGATGTTTTGGGAGGGTAATTGGTTAGCAAGGAATAATGGTTGGAAGGTTTTGCGGTTAATTAATGCAATTTTTTTTTTAATGCAAATGTTTAATTACTTTTTACTTCTATTTTATGCTGGAAACCTTCTTGTTTATTAACTGGGGCTTATACGAGTAAAATATGAATCGCATTTCATACATTTAATTCCACCATGAATGCAAATTAGCTCTCGCATAAAGTGCTCGAATTAAGCGATAATGTCGTTCAAATGAAACTTTTAGAATCTACACGGAATTATCGAACTGTTAATTAATTATGCAAAATACATTTTTGCGCGTGAAGTAAAAGGGTAAATTGAATTACGGAGCGGTTACTTTATCCTGTAAATTACATGCAGAATCTGCGTTTGAAATTGACCGATTTGCAACTATGTCAAGGTGCTTTTTGCGTTATATAAATGCAATGTAGCGTGCAGTAATACAAGTCAAAGTAAATTTCTGTAATGATTTGATGTATTGTTCTATGCGCCGCTATTATTATTATTATTATTATTGCCATAGAAATTGCATCATATGGAATTAATGTTAATTATGCGTCAGAATTGCAATCCAATAAGCTCCGTTTTATATAAATACGCGCGCTTAAGAAGGGTCTTGCACGAAATATAGACTACATTTGCTAATTTTATGTTTCAACTATTTAAGGTTTAATAATCTGACTGGTAATATAATGGTAAAGAAGTGTTCCCTACGATCGGTATAAAAATTTAAAAGCTGTAAATATCATTCAACAAAGACAGAAATAGTTCATTAAAAAATAATTGTTTAAAACATGGGAATGTTTTTTGTTTTTCATTTAATTTTAATTTGAAAGGTTTCATTATCTTCCTTATTCAATTTCAGGGGGAGTTATCAATGCAAAAACTAGGGTATTTTCAAATCGGGTAAAGTTATATTCACTTGTTTATAGATTTCTCGTCGATTTATCGAAGATTCAACGAATTAATCAACCTTCCAAATAAAAATTGAATGAAAAACAATCTTTACAGCTTTTAAATTTTTATTCGGTTCGTAGGGAACACCTCTTTAACATATATTACCAGTCAGATTATTAAACCT
>JAWWML010001888.1:0-53595 GCA_035047165.1 Ormyrus rosae
AGATTATTAAACCTTAAATAGTTGAAATATAAAATTAGCAAATATAGTCTATATTTCGTGCAAGACCCTCCTTAAAAAATACAATTATAACTGATTTTTCGAACAACTCCAAAAATTACTATCACAATGCTTCCTGTAGGAGGAAGCAAAATCTCCTGATTTTATTTTCAATTGCAAACTAATTTTAAGAAGATTTAAGAAGTTTAAAAATTTTACCGGGACGGCTAATTTTGTACTTTACGTCTCAGTCTGAGATGTAACGTCAGAATTTGACATTTTAATAGCTAAATCTGGCTGGAAATAAATTAATTTTATGCCATTCTTTTTTTAAATCAATTCCCCAAACCTGACATTTGACTTAAAAACTTCCCCAAACATCTCGAACGAATTGAAAGCGACGAACAGTCCAGAACAAAGCTTTATCTCCTTAGGCGATAAGCCAGCCGTTCAAGCGCATTTTAAAATAAAGCCCAATTCCGCGGGAGAAAACGCTCGCCGACGATGAAAAGTTAAAGCTTCGCGGTAGCGGCCCTAAGAAATGGGACAGCGGCACGTGCATCCGCCGCCCGGCGCCACTTGCCCAACGGGAGGGGGAGGGGCAAGAAACCGCCTGGCGTCTTGCGTGCGGGCAAAATAAAAGGCAGATTTGAAGGTGAAGTGCTGGCAATCGGCACGTGACCAGACTCTTTGCGAGCTTTTACCTAAGCTTTAGGCTTTGCGGTTTGTCGTTCGACATTCGTCCCGCGGGGGGCAGATGCCGTTTTGCGAAAACGTGAGGGCATACATAAAGCGGACGACGATGGGAGCGGAGAGGCTGGAGCATGAAAGAATTATTAAGAGGGGAGTTCAATTATAACTTATACCAGCCGCTGCTCAAAGCTCGCGAGCGAATGCCCGAGTTGATAACTTGATATAGACTTTGTGCGGATAAAATGATAAAGCAACTTTGTAATTAAGCTGTAAGGTAAATACGTAACTTTGTTTATTTACACGCGTCATATTAAAGTTCAGCGAACAAACACCGTAAATATTCCGGAAGATTTTCGCAGGCTGGCTGTAAGTAACTTTGAATCGAGCGAGCTCCGCTATACGATAAATGCAATCAAATAAAATTGAAGTAATTATAGAGAGCTGCACTTGCTGGAACAGCCCTGCAAAGAAGCGGCTGATGCGTTGGGGGAATACAGTAAGTAAAGTTGGTTATACTCATTTGATGCACTGGCATGCGGATCTGTATTGGCTTTCCAGAGTAGATAATAAAAGAATTTAGTTCCGCTGGGGAAAAGTAATGTAGTGCTTCATGGATCAAGAAACTTATAAGAAGTTTCACGATGAGATGAAGTTGGCTTGTAAAATTTCTATATAGAGGTTCTTCTTTTGCAATTAAAACGAGATACCGCACGTATTTAAGTTTAAAATTAAAGTTCGAAGATTTGTGGAATTACATTCCTTTTATTTTTAATTAAATTTTTATGCGGGCCAATATTATTTACATTTAAAGGCCGAGGCATAAGCATAAAGTCTGATATACAGTTATCCAATATTTTAGTATGTTATAGTCCTTTGGGCCCTAAAATTTTTTATAAGGAATGGGATTTATGGCGCACGAGTTTTTAGACTTTGTTGCATTTATTAAAATAAGTTCAGGTTTTTTGGAGTAATTTATAAATATCCGACGAAACTATACTTTCAACTTACCTCGCATTTTTATATCATTTGATCAATACTAAAAAAGTACTTGTTTAAGAAAGAACGCAAATTGCACATGTTTCTCGCCACCGCCGCGAGGAATCTTAATATCTTGGACACAAACATTCCGTTTCAATATACGCCAGTCAATTGAGAGCCGCGAGCCGTGACCAGACAAAGGCGCACCTAAATTCGATAACTTTCTGGGTATCGCGAAAGTGAATATCTAAGGGCAGACGGCACATATAAGCCGAGCTCCAAAGCTCGTATGCACACACGGCGGAGAGAGCGACGCCGAGGCTGTATTTCTTACGCGTCGCGGAATACCGACTCCGTGTTTCTTCGGTAAACATCCCAGCGTACATCTCATATCTAAGGGTTTACACTTACAGAAGAGAAGGAGCTGCAGGGGGGAGGAGGAGGAGGAGCTCTTGCGCGTGCTTTGCTGGATTTTCGGGATTGGTGCTTCTCGCGCCCGGGATGCTAACAGTGCTGACAATTTGTTGGACGTGTCAAGAATTTTCGAAAAAGCACGGCTCGACAAATTGCGAGAATTTTAAATTGGTTTTTCTGCTGAACTTTTTCGTTATTGCATGTAATCTCGTTTATTGCGAGTCAATTGAACGTAAAGTAAAACTTTATATTTATTGTAAATGACTTTTTTTTCTTTTAAAGATTTCACTTTAAAGTTGAAGCAATTAATTTTGAACAAATAAAAGTTAAAGTTTACTTCTATTGTACACTGTTTCTATAGTAACTTTAATAATACTCCTTTCTACTATCAAATTCTCTTCGGTCACAAAATTCCTGACCGAGCAGACTAGCAAAACCGTAAAAATTTTCCAAAATTCCCTGCCGCCATCGAGTAATCCTCAGCAAAAATAGAGCTCCCCCGGGCGAGTCAACAACGTGCCATCAAAGTTTTCAACCGATTAACCACTAAACCCCCCCTGGAAAGAGCTCCGCGGCGGTTTACAACGTACCGTCTCATAAATGCAGAGCCCCGAATCTCGGTCGGCGGTCGGCAACCGCTGCGTAGAAGGAAGTACACCAAGACCAAAACGAGGTGGGGTGGGAGGGCTCAATCTTGACGAGCCTTCCGAGGATCGCAGCCCGAGCATTACACCGGATCGTTAGTCCTCTCTCCAAGTAACACCGAAGATGGCTTATCGCGACGAAACTGCGCTCGGCCACCTTCTCATGTTTATAAGCGTATATGGGATTAGAATTTCCAAGTGGGCTGTTGGCACTCGTATAAGGGAGTCGATAATCGACTCGCAAATTGCCTTTATCCACTGCTCGTGGCGCGGCTACAATTAGCGAACGAACGCTGGAAGGCGGCTTGGATAATCCGTTAATTCCATTACGCCACACTGTAACGCCGCGATGTTTCTCGCGAGGAGGAGGATAACCGGGGGAGTGGACGGAAGGAGGGTCGTCTTGGAGGCCAGGGGATCTCCCAGGGCTGGAAATTCGATTGGCTCGTCCTCTGTTTCACGGAAATTAGAGAGTTTAGCTATCGGCGTCGAGCGATGGTATTTTACTTCGAGACGTCGAGATTTTCAAATTACTCCACATCCAGTGTTTTTTAGTCTGTACAGATGTTCTTTTCAATTCAATAAATAATTATTCTAATATTTCTATAATTAAGTATCAGAATAATATATAGTTAAATTTGTACAATTGCTGCACATAAAAAATGTAATATTTATTACCCTTTTTTTTGGCTCGCTCAATTGATTAACAAAATCCGGGTAAATCAAATCATTGTGAATACCTCCTCGCGATAATTAATCTGGCTTTTTGATCTCGTAAAAGTTGCAATTCGCCGTGCGACACTAACTGCCTCGCAGTTACTGCCTCGGCATTCAATTGCCTTTCAGATAAATTGCCGATCCATACTGCAACTCGTAATCCTCCGGAGGACCTTATTCTGACCCTCTGCCAACATCTTGGATTCGCCGGTAACGGTGCCACGTTCAATTTACAACCGGCACAGATACGCTTATACGCCCATCCGTTAATTTGCCTCCCCTTATCTCCGCATCGAATTCATGCCGATTAAGCTAATCAGCCGATCTTGAACGAAAAGAAAAAAAAGGGCGGCGAAACCAGCACGAAAGTTCATCGAGATCAAGAACGCGGCCGCCCGGTTATTTCGGCGCGTCCTTCGAAATAATTCATATCGCGGAGAGCTTTTCAGCCCGAGCCGCCCGAGCGAATCGCGAAAGAATGCAGCCGGGGGTGGAGCGTCAGGGGGTTAAATCAGGTGATTATTTCATAGACACGAGGAATTCAATTTCACGCGCGTCCAGAGTCCCCCGACGTCGTCTTTCTTTCTCGCGTCGTTGCCGCGAGGGAGGAGATGGGGGGAAAGTTCGACGCCGCGTTGCACGCCTGCGCAAGCTCTCTCTCTCTCTCCTTGCGGATATATCCTGATACATCGCGGGCCCGCCAATGAATTCCGGAAAGAGCAAACGGGTATATATGCAGGAGCCGCGCGAGCTTTATCCGATAGCCTGGTATATATAGAGAGAGTCGGCGTTACACCGCGTTGCATACGCAATCGCGGACGCTCGAGGAAGCAGGGCTTGAATCGCATTAGTTCCCCGGGCGAGTAATGCGCCGTTACGCAAGAAAATCGAAGGGAAAACTGCAGCGGGGAGCGGACGGCGGGGCTCTATTATTTTTCCGACGCGCCGAGAGACGATGTTGCGAGGCTCTTTTTAATAATCACTCGTGGAATACTGTTTGTTGGACTTTACGTAAGGAGTTTGTAGGGCGAACGTTTAAAAGAGCTGTTTGTTTGTTTGTTTTTTTTTTTAAGGAAGGACAGTGGGGATTTTTTTTATAGATTATAAGAGGACTTATTTTTTAACGATAAAGTTTAAAGGAAACATTTTAATTGATCAGAAAACGAGAGCCGTTATATAAATGCTTACTATTTTTCTACCCGCTTTTTCGTTCTATCCCTTTTCTAAAAGCCCGAAGTTTCTTAAAACCAGCGAGAGTTCAACTTAAACAAAATGCGTCTGCTTTTTGAGGTTGAACTTTCGACTTGTATAGCCTCTTGATCTTTGACAGTTACGGCGCCGTTATTTATACAACTTGTTTACAATTCTCAACTTTACGGCACCGTTGCAATATATTTATACGATACAGATTTTTATGCAAGTAGATTCGCTATACGGATCGTTTTCGCAAACACACCCATCATCGTAAACATCATGATTCATGCTTCTTCATCCTGCTTTGCATGAACTAAGTAATTTTAACTTCCTCCTTAACATACCGCGCTGCTGTCTTTAACATCGCCAGCTTCGTGAAAGCCGGTATCGTCGCTCGAGTAATAAAGTGGTTTGCGGCTCGTATCTTGCATAACAGCTTCGTATACTTTCTCGGATCTTGAAGATGCGCTCCGCTTAACGCGGCGGAAGCTCGAGAGAGTGAGAGAGAGAGAGAGAGGGTTAGTGTTTTTCACGGGCTCGGCTTCCATCAGCCGGCATTCAAACTCGGTTGAGTAAGAATGCCAAGTAAAAAACCGGCGCGGCCGGGTACAGCGCCCGAGAAAATAAACAAGATGCTCTCGCGGCGGCGAAGCGCAGACTTGTACACCGAGGCGCGCGCGCGCGCACGAGTTAACTTAGCTAAGTAACCGCACCCCGGGGTTGCACTGCACTCTCTAATCACCAAAGGCTCCGCGAGGCGCTTTTAAACTTTCCGTCCACAATTACACCCTTATTCATGGAAGAACCGGCTCGGTTAGACCTTCCATTATTATAATGAATACCCCAAAGCGAAGATGGAGAGAAAGAGAGCGGGAGAGAAAGAGAAACGTGGAGGAGGAGAGGAGGGGGGAGAGCAGTGGGCGCACGAAGATTTACCTCGGAATTTTCGTGCATATAAGTGTCGATGAGAAATGAGGGTAATTATAAGTGTTCCCGCCGGGGAGCAAAAAATTTAGCCAGCTTGCGTTTTTTGCTCTGGGGAGTCGTGTGTTTCTGCTCAGATTTTTCGTTCGGCGGCTGCTATCTTCGCTGAAATTTGGAGATTTTTTATACAAAACTACAGAAATGTATAATAAGCTAGAGTATTTATTAAAAAGTTTTTTAAACGGAATATTTATTCGCAACGGTGGCAGAAAACAAAATCCAGCTCTTGACGGAGTTCGCGTAAAAATCGATCATTTCGTACGAAAGATACTATTTACCCAGTAATGCGCCCTGAAAAGTTGTGCACTTGTGCCTAAGAAAATAAGAGGCAATAAAATCCTCTTACAACAACAAGCATAAGCGCAACGAACCAATATCGGAGACGTAACGATGTAACTGCAACCCTTTGGACGTGTATCGCGGCAATACGCTTTTCCGAAGTAGTTAATTGACTTGTTCACTCAAGGGGCATAACGAGGTCTCGTCGCATTTCGTTGTTCGGAAGAAGGAAGCGAGAGAGAGAGATAGAGAGAGAGCGAGCGAGAAAGGAAGGGAGTAGAGGAAGAGAGAGAGAGAGAGAGAGAGAGCGAGAGAGCGCCAGAGGCTCTAAGCGCCTTGCAGTTCGTCGCTCAAAGGCTTCAGCTTCCAAGAAAACATCTGGAGCGCCGGTGCCGCCCGAGCTTGTATAAGTAAATTATCTGCGCACCCGCGCGACGAGAGAGACAGAGGGAAAGCGGCGGAAGCTAGAACGAGAGAGAGAGAGGAGGTCTTTCGAGGAGGAGTCGCGCGCGAGGTCGAGATTAATTAAATATGCAAGAGCGAGGAAGAGGCGAGTCGGAGCTCGGGGGAAATTGGGGCCGCGCGCGAATTCAGTCCGGCGCGATGCGTTTTCCCTCAATTCGGAGCCGCCTGTAAGATTCACGCCGGTTATATACAGAAATATAACGAGAGCGCGAGGCCCTTTTTTAATGCTTCGCGCGCGAGAAAGGAAAACCCGAGCGAGGGAATAAAGGATCGCTAAATGTTTGCTTTGTGCTCGGAAACGCTCTCCCGGATATATCCCGGCTTCTCGGACTCACGTCCGAGTGCTCTCCGGCTGAGCTGACGTCGATTTTTCCGCGAACTCATAGCTTTCGACTTACGCTGCAGCGAATAAAGAAGAGACTTATCGTATTTAAAATATAAAGGAGGCGAGCTGAGTTTGAACGTTGCGAGAGCGGTCCTTAAAAATACATTTTCGTTGTTTGCTTATTAAATTGAAAGAACGCGTTAGGTTGCGCATTGAAAACACCAGAATTAAAGGTTACAGTTCAATATTTATTGAAGGTTTACTGCATTTTTTGCGCTAAAAAATAAACTACTCTTTTACTGATTGCTTGTAACTTTTTGAAGAGCACTTGAAATATTAAACACCAATCACATGTACTGGGGAACATTCGTTTCATCAACTTGTCAATCAAACTGGAAAAAGAATGAAAAAAAGAAAAACAAACGAGCACGTTCAGTAACTCGGATAATTTACTCAAAAACTAACCAAATTTTTGCTTCCTCCATTTAACCCACTAATCTAACCTATTCCGATCATTCCAAATTCTCTCTGTTCCGCAGACCATGCCGTAAATTATTCAAGAGCAAAATACATCCAACAAAACTGTAAAAAAAAATATCAGAAATTCAAACCCTCTAACCAAAAAAATGGAGAAGCAACAGCAGCAGCAACAGCAGCAGCAACAACAACAACAACAGACACAACAGTCGCAGCAGCAACAAGGACAGCAGAACCAACAGCAGCAGACCGTCGACGTGAAGGGGAAGAGAAACCGCGAGCGGAGCGGCTACTCACCGCCGAGCGGATCCGCCACGCGGAAGCGCCAGGAGCCGCCGAAATTCTACAGTAAAAACTACCTGAAGCGCTACAATCACGGCGAGATCAAGAGCAGCGTGCCGGTGCAAGCGGCGCCGATGGTGCAGATGGTGCAGAGGCCGGCCTCGCCGCCCTCCTCGGCGAGCAAGAAATCGGCCAACGAGCAGCGAACGGCCTACCCCTCCCGCGCCCAGAAGTACGTGTATTTCGCTTAAAAAAAGTAGCTCGCCAAGACGCAACTTTATCGGGTCCGCGCTTCGACTCCGGGTTAAAGAGAGTTCCCCTCCCACTTTGGCTGGGATTTTTCTCGGTACGGTTAGAGAACGCTTCGTCTTCGCCGACGTTACCCGGGATCTTTTTGTCCCCGAGCAATTTTAAATTTGTCTTTCGCTTCATTGAAAATAAAGGGATACACTGTACTCCGGAGAACTCGTCTAAAAGTTTCTTCTATTTTCATTGGAATTAGAGGTTAATTGTACGAGCTAAAGTTTTGAATTGATGAAAAAAAGGTTAGTCGAGCATTACTGATGACGACTAAAAGAAGTTGAAATGGATAAAAAATATTTGGCAAATCTCTTTTATAAATATTTTTTATCATATAGTCGCCTCTTGTTTAAAAAATAAATTGAAATGAAAAATATTGTTAAAGACACTAATTAGTCATTAGATTTCGCACTTAATAACGTTATTCATAAATTTACAGTGCATTCCTTTGCATATGTATTAGTTTGTGCGTGTAAAATTTAACGCAAAAATATTCATGGATTATTTTTAATTCCTTTTTTTATCGAAACGAAGCGTAAAAACTTCATTTTTCAAAAATAAAACGTCAACTCCTTTCACAGTCATTCATTAGTAAATTAAAGACTGCCGCGTTCACCATTAAAATGGCAATATAAACAAATCTGCCATTTTAATACTGTTTTAATTAAAGTGCTTACAGAAATTCGAGTATTTCCGAATAAAGTCCCTCAAAAAAAAGAGAAAAAAAAATTTTTCGAAAATAACGTTTGCTTCGGTGCAGCTTTTGCACTAATGGTTAGTTAAGCTAATAGCAATTAAAGAGGTGCATAAGGGCGGTCAAAAAAAAAATGTAAAAAAAAAAGAAAATAATTTCCCTTCTTTTTACGAAAACCGTGCAAAGGGAAGCGAATAATGCTGCCGTAATAACGATTTCATCGACGATTCTTAAGTTGGCGGACGACGTTGGCGAGGCGAAAGAGTCGGCGTGCGAGATTAGAAAAAGCGAGAATTCCATCAACCCGTACAATCGCGCCCTGTGCGCGCGGGATATTCCCGGCCGGCAAAAGCAGGGCCACGAACAGGATTACCGTTACAGCCTCGTTAATGCAATGTCTTCGGTAAAATCTAGCTACTTCAAGTGCGGCGCGAACGCCGCCTGCGACGAGTCCGCTAATGATCTTCCCCTTTCGATTTCCGTGGAAGAGGATCCCCAGAGCGAGTCCCAGAGCAGCGGGATCTTCAAGCGAGTTAAAAACAAAGTCGACGAGGCGACCAAGGTATTTTCTTATCTTGTTTTCCCCGGGCCCCCGAGTCTAATTGCACTTCGACGTTCTCGGTTAAATACTTTTAACTTGGCGACGATTATCAGGTCTATAGCCTTTTGCGGGTGTGCAGAGTAGTTGGACGTGTCTATCTTTATTGTATTTTTAGCGAGGTAGGATATGTGAAGAAATTTTTCAACGCATTTTCCTTTTTTATTTTATTTTATTTCAATTAACAATATATCTACAGTGAGTTTTTAAAATACAAATATCCCATTTTTATTTATTTTTATAACACGATATCTTTAGTAACTCAATTGCGTGCAATGAAATTCTTCGAATTTTATATATTTATAACTCGTCGAATGCAGTTTCGTTGTTGCTTAATTTATTTACATTTTCCAGTATCATCATTTATTAAAAAAGCAAGTTATTAACTGCACAAAGTTAATTGTTCTTAATTAATAACCTTTTCGGCAATAGCAGTGAAAATAATAATTGCCCGCGTTTCTCCAAAAACCGTTATATGATACAAATTTACAAATTTAGCATCATTAGCAATATGCAAATAATGGTTTTCCAGAACAGTTAAATATTTATTTTCGAGTGAATTCGTCAGAATAATTTTGCGATTTTACGATTGTTTACGTGTTTATCAATGACTGAAATGAATTAATTAACGAAAACACAGTTATTTATATTCAAAATAATACTTTTCGGGAACGTTACGCGAAAGGAAAATTTCGCTCATTAATCAATTACTCTACTTTCCCGATAAATTTTCAACGTTCCAATTTTCTTTGATTATCGCTAACAAGAAAGAAAGCGCGCTTGCACCTAAATACGTCAGCCCCGACTCGGATATTAACTTCGGCTAAAAAATGCCTTCGAGGATCGTTTTCCCCGTAAGGAAAAGCCCTCCTCTCGACTCGCGCAACAATCTTCTCCCCATATAACAATCTCGAGGCTGAAATTGTAAGCCCAAGCAGGCTCACGCACTCCGCGGCAAAAGCTCGCAGTGTACGTCGTAAGATAACAAGCAATTTTCCAGAGGCACAAGGTATTCCTTATCCGGGGCGAGGTGCCAAGGCTGAAGGAGGCACTCGAGGAGCGCGGCTGGATCCAGAAGTACGAGCCCAGCAGGACGAGATCGCTTCCGTATGGTTAGTTCACTTTGTTACGAGCGCAGAGAGAGAGAGAGAGAGGGAGAGCCCTCCTCCCGCCCGCGTTGAGGGGGGCTGGGAAACAGAGACGGAGGAGCCTCGGCCCGCGACGAGCTCTTTCACAAAAGCAAATATTGTCGAAAGTAAACGTCGCCCCTCGCTCGCGGCAGCTTTGAAATAATGACCGTATGAAAGTTTTGACGAGGTTCGAAGTAATCTCGTTTATAACAGGAAGAGAGAGAGAGGGAGGTAGGGGGGAGGAAAGGAGGCTTCGCCCTGGCTTGAATTTTATGAACGACTCGGCGTTGCGGTCCAAGCGGGCTTATGCAGTTTGCAAGCTCGTGAGGTGCATAAAGTTACCCCGTCGGCGGGGCGGTAATGTTTAGAAAATTGTTATTTTTCGTGCGGCGAGCTGCTGGATTATTTGAAATTTAGGGGGGAGAAGCCCAGATGAAACGCTTTATGCCGACGATGCCGCGATTATGAGTCTCCGGGAGCTTTACGGCGGAAATTTTGATAAATCGCCGATTGTTTTGCAAGGCGTACGAGGCGCTTGCTTTTATTTTAAAAATGTACATACGTAGACTTTTTAACAATACAGAGAAATCATATCAATTCGTGGAAATGGTTCATTAAATTAAAAGTAGCTTTGAATTCTGAGTAAATACTCGCCAAATATTTTGCTCCAGTTATGTCGACAATATTGAGGTAGTGAACAGAGTTCTGGAAAAATTGCAATATTGCTAATTAGCACATTAAATAAGTAGAACACGAAAATAACTTTTAAGTGGCCGTAATTTAAAACTATTTATTGCTCAGTAAATTAAGAGCGCATTGATTTATATGTTTTGAGCATTATTGATTATTGGAGAAATTAAACAAATCAGTTTACAAAGTATACAATGAATCAAGGACTTCAATTAAGATAAATCTTCTTACATATAAACAAAGCAATCGGCTTACGGATTATTACAGCATATTAGACGACAGAGCATTGAAGATTACCAACGGCGAATTGAAGTAAATTTACATCTAAATTGATTAATTAAATTATTTGCGAGAAATGGTCACTGAAAATATATGAAAATAATTTTATAATTTTATATCAACATTATTCTTGTAAGAATATTCGTGTAAGAATTTTTACCCCCTTTTATTCTTAAAAACCAACAGATCTAAAATTTTTATAACGGTACGAAAAATCCATAAATTTTAAGTTTCTTGACTACCGTGTAGGGGTATAATTCAATAAAACTGAAAGTTTTAATTTTATAGTTCTTTTACGGGGGGTTGCGATAGTTTGCGAACTATTTCCGGCAAAGAAAACAGTTTAATGGTCGAACACGATGTAAACGAACGAGGGATCGAAAATCAACAAGCCGAGAACAGTCTAAACACAATTTTTCGATAACGCTCCAGGAATGAAAAATTTTATTTTTAACGGTACACTTAAAAATCCATCTAACAGTCAATTAAAACTGGCATACTCAAATCCTCACATAAAAATAATCAAGCTACATAATTTTAAATCGACGTTTACTAATTCCGACAATATTTTCCCCCAAAAGTCGCCCTCTGTCCTCCTCCACCGAGGCGTAACTCACCTCTAGCAAAACCTTACAAACTTCGTATTTTCCCCTCTCCGATTTCATCGATATCCGGCTGGGTCGATCCATCTTGCGCGCTCGAGGCAGGCAGCACGCCGAACTTGGAGGCTAAATCGCTGGGCGACGTGCGTCACCAGGACGGCTCGTGGAACGAGAAGGCGCTCACGTACGCGCTGCTGCGTCACGCGCCGCCCGACTTCATCTGGGACTGCCGGAACGACTTCGCCGAATGGGACCGCAGCATCGCCGGCAACGTCCTGCTCAACCGGCTGCAGAAGCCCTCGCTCTACACCTCCAAGGTATTCGCTATGGGGTACGGCTCTGCTCTCTCTTTGCGGGAATTGGTGGGCCGCGGTCGGATCGGGGCGAGCTTCCTAAGGAGCTGCGTTTGTAGAGACAATGAGCTTGCGGTCGACGGCGCGGGGAATTACGTTTGTATTAGGTTTCGCCCTGCTTTTTGGCAGGGAGGAGATGGAGGTTTGGTTCGGTTGACTCGCAGTGACGATTGCTTGAGAGAGATTCGAGCTTTCGGTAAGCAATGTGTATTAGTAAGTAATTGGTATTTAATGAAAGCTTGGGAACTGTGCTGGGCTTCATTAACTGTTTTTCAGGTTCCTGAAGATAATTATTGCTCTATTAATTTTATAAATTAAATTTCTCAGAATTATTAGACTATTCAAAGCGAACCTTTTATAGTGATTTTGCACTGGAGAAAAATTTAATCAAGTATTTTAAGTTAGTTGGTGCAATTAGTCTTGGAAATTTTAATTTTCCGAGAATGAACAAGTTAGTTGCGGCATTAATCGGTCAATAAAAATAAATAAGGGAACTCAGCTATGGGACCGCACGTATTAATGAGTCTGACTTAACGTGGAGCGCAACTACTCTTTAAGCGTGCCAAGAACTTTGGTTTTATTTTCCTCTAGTCAGTTTAAAACGATCAAAAGCCCGTTTGAAAATAATTGCCAATTTCGCCAAAACTTTTAAAGCCGACACGCACTCTGAAAAGACAGTAAAGAAAAAAGGCCAAAATGACACTTGAACTCGTTTGCAAAAGGAAAACAAAAACCCGCGCGTTAATTCTAGAATTGCGGCATAAACATAAGCCACGGCGCGCGCGCTCTTTTCCCTCGAAAAACTAAAAACATTTCTTTTAAACTTCAAGCGCCGTGCGAAACGCCGAAAACCGTTCCATATTCCAACCGCATCCTCCGCTTTAACATAAAATAGCTCCGAAAAAGAGGAAAAGCCCGCGAAAAATACTGCGCTTTCCACCTCGATACGCACGGCTATTAGCGAACTTTGAAAAATCGCCCGCAATAAAAAGGTGGCGCGGGGGCCGGGTGGGAGGGAGGGAGAAAAAAAGGGGGGAGGGGGGCGACTCGCGGAAACACGGAAAGAAAGGAAAATAGCGTAAAATGTCTGCGTCGGCAATATATATTTCCCAGCCGTGGCGCGCCGTATTTTTTTTTTTTGGCCTATAAAAAAAAGGGGCAAAAGACCGCGCGGCGGAGGAAGAAAAGCTCGAGGTCCATTTATACGTATATATATATCTGTATATACGCGAGCAGCTCGGCATGGCCCACGTGCTGCAGCAGGAGGCGCACTGGCTCTACGAGACGAACGTCGCGGACGTGCTGTTCCCGCGCAGCTACAATCCCAGCCGCGAGCTCTCGGTGTTCGTGCGCGACTTTCGCCGCTGCGCCGCGATCGCCGTGCTCAGGTGCTTCGTTAACCGCATGCGCAACGAGAACGTGAACGCCGAGCAGGTAAGGAACTGTGTAATCGTCCCCCTTTTTTTGTAATTTGCATGTTAATAATTCGGGGGTGGATTAAAGTACGTCACGGTATCGGTTGATAAGAGGGGTTGGTTAAAGGGAAGAATTAGGTGCTCGACCGAGTGGTCAGTCACGAGGGAATATACACCGGAGTCGAAGCAATTTTCTTTTTATAGTAATTCTTTTTATAGTTTTCGCTTAATTGCTTTTAAAAGATTTTTAAATCAAAGGACGATTTTCTTACTAATTTGTGGGTTCCTGGAAATTTAGTAAGAGGGATACTTATAATCATCCTGAAGGATCTTATTTATTTTCAATAATGTGGGAATTAAAAAATTTTCTTTAATTTATATAATTTGTATTTATTTTGTAATCGATCTGATAAAGTTTTTTTTTCAATAAACTGTCATTAAATCATTTATATTTAATTATATTTTATGAAATGTACTGTAATGAATACTAATATATTTCATTTTAACGACATCAAGTTTCCATTTTCAAATAATGAAATATTATTTGCTTGATGTGTTCACATTCTTATATAAAAAAACTTTAACCGCCTTGAGAGTTCATCGAGTCAGCTTATGCAAAGATGGTCACTTTTACAAAAAAAAAAAGGACGCACCCACCTATTTAGGCTCAAAATACAAAGATTAATCTTCAAAAAAATTGTAACGATCGCATCCCTACCCAGGCACCCGAGCCCAGCAACAGCGATCAGCTGGTCTGCTTGGAATGGATCGAATTCGCGGTGCGCTGCGGCGAGGAGTACATCGCGGAGCTCGAGCACAAGGACATCGACGCGGACATAGGCAGCGAGATAAGCGAGGAGGAGTGGCGATTATTCGCCGACGACTGCGACAAAATGCTCTACAAAAACGAGGGGATCGTGAATTTTTCCAAGGACGAGCCGGAACGTCTCTCGGTAAGTGCACAACGCGCGGCGGCCGCGGCGAGTAAAGCCAACGGATTTCCGCGTCGGTTTTTTCGCCCGGACTGGTTTAAGTTGTAGCTGGGAGTCTATGGGTTTATTGCAGTGGCCGGGAAGCCACCTTCGCGCAAAAATGAACGAGGCTCGGCGAGCTGTTGATGGGACTAATGAAATTGCGGTAATTCATTGGGAGAAACTTTTTGTTAGTTTTAAAAGATATTGAGATGGTTTGGTTGCAAAAACAAATGAATATTTTTCGAAACTATTAACGCTAGGATTGGGTATGTTAGCAGTGAAACTTGAGTGAAAGCTTTTGTATATAAAGTATCTAAGTCTTCTTAAAGAGTGTTCAAGCAATTAATTTGTTCTGAGAAGCTGGTCGGCTTATTTGAAAATAATTTATTATAAACAAAAACTAACAAGCTACTTATATGAAATTTATTTAGATTGAAAGAAAACTTTTGAAAGATAAAACAGTAAATGTAAAGATAAAAACTTTATAATTCTTTTTAGTGATTTAGGTCTCTCCAATTTTAATTAACTATTAACTGTACTGAGACAAAACAGAAATTATTAATCATACGATATTATGCGAAATTAAATTAGTGATGAATTTGTATTGACTAAAGTGATACTTCGGCTCATAATTTAAATTGAAAAGGTTACTTTTAACCGAATGTTTTAAATTAATAATTTATAATACTTAATTTATTAAGCATTGATGCTGAAGAACGTAAAATTATTTTAAGAACAAGTTTTTGATTATTTGTTTTAAAATAAAATTATTTTTATCACCCGTATTGACTTAATTCGAGTAAAAGGAATAAAACGTCTGGATATTGCTTTTTAAATCTTATTTAACGTCGCTCTATTTATACTGCCAGGGCTTAACAGCGACTAAACGACTGGATGTTCTATTTTCAAAAATTTTTCTAATTGATTGCAAATTAGAACATTCAGACGTTTAATTCCTTTTACTTGAATTAGTTCAATAACGAGTGATAAAAAAAGTTTAATTATTTTAATTAGAAACATTTTTTACTCATAAAAATTGAATGTAATTCAAAAACTAAAAAATCAGGATTTCACAGCAGTTACGAGCCTATCGATAAGCAGCCAAAAGCACCGAATCAGCGGCACATTAATCACGGCGATCCGCAAACAAGAATCAGAAATAGCCCGACGAAAGTCAAATCGTAAATTCATACCGGCAAAAAGGGGCGACCCTCATCCTCCCGTCTATATATTTACACAAAACCTACCTATACGCTAGCCGGCTCTGCATTAAGGGGTGTCGGGGTCAGGAGGGGGAGTGGGGGGGGCAGTCAGAGATAGCTACATGTGTTGAGATTTTTCTGCCGCGCGCGCGCGCGCGGGCCGAATGATTTATCGCGGCAATGTACTCGCGCACTATTCCCTGTATTATTCAGAGGGTCGAAGACGAGCTACGATGCCCTCCACCCCCGCTCTCCCCCTTTGATTATGATAATGCATCGCGGATGGAAAGAAAATCGGGCGCCGCGAGATTAGTGGCGCGAGGTGTCTGTTTACGCGAACTTTAGCATTACAGCTGCTTCGCGAATCTGTTATTCATTATTTCTAGGTGAGGGAGTAGGGGGAGGGAGGAGGGGGGGGGGGGAGCCATAACGGTTTCGTTGCCTCCCGGAGTGCTCGTTTATTCATGGGATTCGCGCGGCCGCGTTTTCCTGCCTTCTTTTCATTCCGCTTATTTTTTTTCTCTCTCAGTCTCTCGCGCGAGGAAAGAAAACGCTGATTCACTTAAAAAGTAGCGTAAAGTTTCGTTTTATGATAATGGGCCGTTGGAGCGAGAGTGAGGGAGGAGTGACTGGATGAGATATCTCTCCCGTGTCCGCTTTAAGGGAGTGGAGAATTCTCGATATGGAATTTATTAAGGCAGATCGCGGAGAGGAATGGGGTCGAGGCGGTTATTTTAAAATTTTCGGCCTGCCGTGTCACTTTTTTCGTTAAAGACGCGCCGCCTGAAAATGGAGAGTTATTTACCGGTGACGTATGACAAAGTTTCGAGGTAATGTGGGCATAATAAATGGTAATGAAGAATGGGACAATTTTTTATCGCAGTGGCTGGATGAAGACTGATAAGCTTTTATCAAAATTTTTTAGCTACATAATTTAGATTTAAATTTTCGTGATAACATTTTTCCTGCATCCCTGGTAGAAATCTGTTTCATTTATTGGCTTGTAAAAAGATTTTGAATAGTTTTTAGATTATGATCTATGTACAAGTGAAACGTTTTCGAAATAATTGTTAGATGTTTAATATTTGTAACAATTCAAATCATTTTGTACTTACTTATTCAATGATTAAATCAATAATTTTTTAATAAGTTTTATTTTATTCCTGAATTTACTGTTGACTAATAGTCAAGAAGTAGTACTGTCATTTACAAATATTTTTATAATTTATTTTTATAACTTATCATTATTATTATAAATGACAATTCCGTTAATATAATTAAACTTCTTTAATGAGTTAAAAAACTTTTAATTTTTAGATAGACGTTATTTTTAACTATTCATGGACAGATTTTTAGTCTAAATGATGCATTATTCTGCAACTATTAGCTATTTTATATAATTTTCTAATTGAGATCTATGTAGTTTCTTCATAAAGAATGTTTTGTTAACTAATTTGCCATTTAAAGCTGAGTCAAATTTGTACCATTTTGTTAGAGCATTCATATTAAAAAGATTAATACAAGATAAAATTAAGTGTAAGTTTCCGATCAAGAATGAAATATTTTTAAAAATCTTTAAAATATTACACTTTGCAATGTCAAAATCAAAATTTTTCTTTAAATTTTGCTTTACAATATTTTTATGTATCAATGATTGATACATTAGAAAGAGCTAGAAATATTGATCACATTTCTTAAGATTATTAAACTCGCTGCAAGTATCAAACATTTGACTGCCGAATATCGTTAGTTTTACGTAATCTCCTAAGGCAGCTTAAAATTGACAAACGACTTTCTTTTTCAAGGCCTGCTATGTCCAAGCCCAAACGGTGCTTTCGAAGCTGAAAATTATCGATCCCCAGTTCGCCTTAAACGGAGACAAAAACATTTGGATCGTGAAACCTAGCAACCTTTGCTGCGGCTCGGGCATTTTTATGACGCACGACCTCAAAACAATATTACGGAAAGTGGAAAGCAAACCCCGGGATTACTACATCGTGCAGAAGTACATCGGTAAAGTTGTTAAGAATAACAATTGTCGAGTGTCTTCGGCTTCTCCCGATTTCTCGGGTTTGTCTTGGGAGTGCATTTTCTAAAGCAAACACTTTCCGTCACAGAGCGACCCTTTCTGGTGTACGGGACCAAGTTTGACATTCGCCAATGGTTTCTCGTTACCGCCACGTTTCCGATGACGATATGGTCTTTCAAGTAAGAATTTTCGAGTTTCTTGTTTACTCAAAGCGTGGAACATTGCCTCGCATGCGGTGGCGAAGTAAACTAAGCAGGCTTTAGTTTTCCGTAAAAATTACCGGGTGATTAAAAATAAATGGTAACTCGATAGAAATCTAATTCTTCTGCAAATTCACCATAGGGAGTTTAAACGTGTAATGGTAGCGCGGTTAAACGTAGGAAAGAAGCGTGAATTTGCGTTATTTATGGATCTTAACACTTCATTTTTACTTTTTTTTCGATACGTTTCGTTCACGCGACGGTTAGGAGCATGCATAAGCATTTTTAAGTGCAAAGATTTAAGATCGGGTTGTGCGATTATAAAAGTATTTATAAAACTGTATAATTTATTAAAAAGTAAAGTCGTGCAAAAATAAGCCTTTTAAGTTTTGATTGCTTATTAAGCAATTTTTAGCGATCTGTACGAAAAAAGTTGATTTTGCAATAATTAAGAAATTTAAGAATAAACGGAAATTGAATTCAAAATTATAAAGCGAGTAACAAGTGGCGTTTTCGTGACAGTTTTCCAAATTAATCCTGAAATAGAACCTTGATTACTTGAAATTCAAGTTAATATTGAATTTCAGCCGATTCCAAGCCCGAATAAAGAAGTCGGTCTCATTAAACATTGAAAATTTTCATCTCACATAATCGAAGCTCGTAAATCATCCTATTTCTGAAAATAAATCAATATATTCTTAAGGCTTATCGGCAAGTAATTTTCCCGGGTCCCGCGAAAATTGAGAGAGGGAGAGAGAGAGACAGACGAGAGAGAGAAAAGCAGACCGCTATTAATACATCTCCTTTCTCGGCCGGCCGATAAAGTCATTCGGCGAAAAACCATTAAGATTCGAAAAAACGATATACTCCCCCGTCGGCCTCCCTTTTTTAAAGCTCGGGAATTTCGACGCCCATCTCGACGATTACATCCGCCGCGGCAAAGTCGTTCAACCCTCGCCTCGAACAAGCTTCTCCCTCCCCCCTCCCGAAATCGATCCCCCGAAGTTATATAGCTGTGCACACAGAGAGGAACTCGCTCGCTCTCCCGCCAGCTCCCCGGGAGCATAATGGGCAGGAAAGCCCTTGAGCAACGGTCAACCCACCGCGGAGAAATCTATTTGCCTGTCGGTGCCGGGGCCCGGGAATCATTACCATCTCCCTTTTCCTTTTCCTTTGCAGGGAGGCCCTCCTGCGGCTCAGCTCGAAGCCCTACACCTCCTCGACTTATCACGAGGCGATCCACCTCTGCAACACGGCCGTCCAGGAGAAGTACGACTACGAGCGCAGGAGGCGGAGGAACCGCTGCCTCGGGGAGGAGGCCGCCGCGGAAGCGACGGTGCGCGATCAAGGATGGGATTGCGAGAAGCTGAACGAATATTTGAAGTAATTTCGAGCCGCGGAATTTATGGGTGCTCCGCTTGCTTTTTTTTGTACGGAGGCTGCTGCACGCGCCGCTGCGGAGGGCTTTGTTTTCGCGATTGACCGCGGGACGAGTTTCGTTTCATAATCGAGGTGGAGCAAGTAATTAGACTTACGGCTTTAATCTTGGTTTCTTGACATATAGTTTGGTAACGGCGAGTGGTAAGGAAAAAATATTGATTCATTCAGAAACGAAATATTATGGTCGAAATTTATGTCGTGTAATTTATTACTCTCTTTAAACTTTATATTAAACGGGCGATGAAAGGTTAATTGCTTTAAGCAAAATTTTAAATTGACCCTCTAAAATTGCGTTTAAAGTCTAAAGGGAAATTAAATTTTCACAAAACAGCTTCTTGCAGTTACAGAGTTTAATGCTAAAAATATTAAAATACTATATTTAAAATTAAACTGTTAGCAGTATCAAAAACAGAGTATATTTTTACAATTATTAATGACGCAACGATTTTCGAAAGTAATAGGTAGGTAAAGATTCCGTTTAGTAAGACATTGTAAAGGTTTCTTTTCAGCGCTGCTACATTATATTTTATATCAAGGTGGGAAGAAAATACGATCGCTTGTACGATCGTAAATCAAAATACAATTTACTCAGACAGATTCGGAAAGAAAACGTTACATGATTGTTCGCTTAAACCTCTAAAAAAAAAGAAATATAAAAAGCTTCAAGCTCTTACAACGTCGCTGATTTCAAGACGTAAATGAAGAGAAATGCTCATCAGCTATGAAAAACCAGTTTGCAAGCTATTAAAGAATTTACGAAAGCAGATTTTTCTGCTTAGCGCATTTCTTCGAACGCACACTTTTGAGCGAAGTTCTTTTTAACTAAAAATTAAACATTAAACGCCGTTTTACAATTCTCATGCCTCTCCAGCCGAATCACTTGACGCGAAATCCTCATACATACATACATCACGCTCAAGTGCGCACATGAAGAATTTGCGTATATCGGAATATATACGCGCCGTAGCGGAATACGTTTGCATAGGAATACATGTACGCGCGAGCGTGTGCGGGTGTGTGGTAGCCTCGCCTCTTATTCTTCGCTACTATTTCTTCGCGAGCTGCTCTCTTTTTTGCCTCGCTTGCTCTCCTGCCGATTGCAATCGCGCCGGATGAAATTCCTAGACTCGCTCTCGTTTCCGTTTTGCGATCTTGTTACGCGGAGGCGTACGAGGGAGTTATGGTTTTTTTTTGGTATTGCTTCCGAACAAGCGATTTATTGAAATTAGTGAGTAATTTTCTGGGTATTAAGTCATGGTACGATTAAAAAAGAAAACGTTTAAAAAAGAACAGTTTTCAAAACGTTTTACGTTATTTGCATTAAAATAAACTCTCTTAGTTTTATTACAAATATATTTTCTTGTTTAATATTAAACTCAGTTATTCTAATACTTTAAGATGGATCAAACAAGTCAAGGTGGGTTAAAGGCTCTCTACGTCATAGTCACGTTTTAAGGAAGGCTTTTAAATCGGATTTTCGAGTTTAAAATAATCCATAGTTTTAGAGCTTTGTTATCAAAAGATTCCTAAGCTTTTCTTGTGGAAGTAACGCAACCGATATTTTCAATAAAATAGTCGGTAAGGGAACGTTAAAGTAACGTTGATTCAAAGTTAATCGAGCGAGTGTAAGCAAGCAAGGAATATTTCTATTTCTTAAATCAATTTTCATTACAGTGTATATGCATCCTCTAAACGAGAATTTCTTTTGAGGTTCATTCTATTAGCTGTGCGTTATTTAATTCAATCAATATTCTTGTCATTATTCATTATTCTTACCAAAAACTAATCATTATTCTTATCAAAAACCACCGAGCGCATAAATACTTTGCGGCGTGTTGGCTAAAAAGTTTTCCCGATTCTTCTCGGCAACTTTTCCCAGAATAAGCATTGAAATAATTTTTCGAAACTTTTAAGGACGGCTGAACCTTAAATTTATAAAATCTCCTCTCCTTAGCTCCCCCTCAAATTCCTTCGCCGAGTCTTCGCTATACTTCCGCAAAAATATCCCGCCAAACTTTCCCCGAATCACGTGAAAAGCGCGACTTGTTTGCCCTTTATTTCGAAGCGAAATCCCCGCGCTGACGAAATTTCCCCGGCGCCGATTAAAGGGTTTCTCTCTCCCCGGTCTGTGCGACAGGAACGAAGGTTACGAGGGCGAGCCGTATTACGAAAAGATATACCCGAAGATGACGCAGGCCATCGTGCTGACGATGCTCTCGGCCCAGGATTTCATGGACCGTCGGCGCTGCAGCTTCGAGCTGTACGGGGCCGACTTCATGGTAATGGAGGATCTCTCCGTCTGGCTGATCGAGATAAATACGAATCCGAGGATGCATCCGCCCAGCTCGAGGATCACCCAGCGCTTGTACGGCTCTGTGCTAGATAGTTTGGTCAAAGGTCGGTTGCTGAATAATAACTTTTCTTGCTTCACTTAATCCTTTCTTTTTTCTTCTTTTTTTTTGAAGATTTTACGCTGCTTCCTCCCGTTTTATATACTTTGTTTTGTATGTTGGGAGAATGGATGGGAGATACATTTTTCTTTTAGTATTTTTGATAAAAATTGAAGGAAAAAACTTTAACGGGATTAAATATAAGGGATCGATGTATGCCATGCTGTTGTTTAAAGTTAATATAAAAACTCGGCTTAAAATGTCGTAGATTCAATATCTTGTATCTTAAATATGCATTCAAATGCAGATTGTTCTCTGCCAATATTGAATTTTTCCAAGCGCAATAAAATTTCATACTTTAACTGAGTCCTTCATTTCAGAACCGATAAGAAAAGATACAACACAGTATGCACTATTTACGCTTTGCGCGAAATCTTAATAATTTTTTGACATTTAACGCTCGAATTAGAACATTTATCCAACCCGCACCAAAAAAAAAGTCAATAGAACAACCTGTTGATGAACGTAAAAAGAATAGAAAAAAAAAAAAATCTCCCACGCCAGCTGTCTACATCCCGTATTTGCTCTCCTCACGCAGTGGTATTGGACCAGCCCGTGAACCCGAACGCCGATACGGGCGGCTTCGAGCTCGTGTACAAGCAGTCGGTGCTGGAGACGCAGCCGTATCTGGGCCCGTGTCTCTTCGCCTTCGGCAAGTCGATGACCCTGCACGAGTCCCCGCTCAAGAAGCGCGCCAACGCAATGGTCAGCGCCGATCGGTGCACAAACGTTTACGGCCCCTGGGGCAAACAGTATCGCGCCTGGACGGCGCAGCCGATGATCGAGCGGCTCAAGGAGTCGAAGGTGGTCGACTTCATCACGTATCTGAACAAAAACCCGTCCGCGAGCTGCAATCGCCCGGACGAGGAGGAGGAATCGCGCTGAATGGGGGGACAACGCCCGACTCTCGAGGAATTTTTTAACGAGGCAGCCGCTGTGACTAAATTGGATTGATTCGAAATAAATGTTTATTGCGCTTCTTCCCGTAATTGCGTCTTTGTTTGAGATAGCGTCGAGGGCGCCTATTCTTTCGAGGTTTGTGTACATTTTCCATTATTTCTTAGGATCTATTTATATTGTAAAATATTGGAAAGATCAGAACTTTAGAAGCGGATTTTATTTTTTTAAGAGAACTTAACTTTCACTTCGATGTACCTGAAAGTTTTTTTTTTTTTAAATATTGTATACGAATCTGCTAAAAAATAGAAAAACTTGAAATTTTAATAAACTCCTATTGTTTTGAGTATTGCAAGATTTTGTTCGTGTATACACTTCTGACTTAAATTTGGAATTTTCATGTCAATTTTAATGAAATGAATAATTTGTTTATAATTAAATTCGGTATGATCTTAGTTTGTCGTCAAAGAGAAAGTTGTTTTTATATCAAATTTCGTAGTCCTATTTTTTTACTTTAAATGTCAACACTAAAATTTATAAAATTAAATATTTGTTTAATTTAATTATGTATAATGTTTTAAAAATTTATTTGAACTGAAAATTATATTTTTTTGTGTATATATATATATATATATATATGTGTATTTTTTTTTTAAAGAAGATATTTTGATAAGATAAATGTAATGATTATTTTCTTATGTAAAAAGTAAACTTATTAATGATTTTTAAAATTCTTAGTTTTAAAAAGTTACTGAACGCATCTAAATAATGGAGAATAAACAAATTATAAATGGTGAATGTTGATGTCAATGTTGTTCTAATTAGATCATAATAAAAATGAAATATTTATAAAAATTAGATGTAAGTTATTTTATAATGTACTTACCGTAATTATAATTTCCATTAAATATCCGTTAAAATAAAAACAAATAAAATCTAATGAATCATTTATTTTTTTTGGAACACAAAACTTGTATGATTCTGCAAATGTCACGTATAGAAATTTATTCAAAGTTGACATAAAACAAGAGAATAGAAACTTTTTCTTTATATCATTCAGTAAAACACTAGAGGAGAGTGATTCAATGAATTTATGTTAATTTGGTTTATTATGATACAGAACGTATAGAGTATTGTACATTCAAGCTGTAGTAAATCAATGGAAATAACTGAACGTTAAATATTTATACTAAAATTGTTGAATTTGTTTTATTGTTTTGATTAGCCTCGGTGAATAATTATGTATTGTATTAATTACAATGCGTACATGTAATAATTTATTTTAATTAGTGTATAAAATAATAATGCAAGATTAAAATAACTATCTGTTTTGAGTCTCTTTTTTATTAAAGAAGAAAAAAAACAAAAAGTTTACAATTATTTGCTTGATTTTGCTTAAAATTGAATAAAAAAAAGTTCTTGCTGTAAACCTTTTATTGAAAGGTATGTTTTACGAAAACTTGTAAATAAGTTAAAGGAATTAAAGGACATAAAAGAAAATGAATAATTGTTAATTCAAAGACAATCGCTTTATTGATATGTACATACAGTGAATTTATTTACAAATTTCTTAAATTTGAAAACCTCCCATTTTCCATCAATACATTTATCGTTAATAATAAAATACTAAGACCTTACCGATTACTGAGCCGTGTGCTGATATTTTGAAAAAATCTTCGGTCACGGTCGTCAATTTATAAACGAACGCCGACGCGCGGTCTTATAATATACCCTGCACTAATACACGCATTACTTCGATGCACTTTTTTTTTTCCTCTTCGATCGCCTCGCGTGCACATTGGGTTAAACTTGGACTCGTTTTGTTTCGTGCATTTCGCGATATCACACTCAAAGAACAATCCATTGGCTTCATACAAACAGTACGTTGGCTAGTGATAAAATTAACAAAGGTAACGGTAGAGTTCTGACGTAGGAAACACTGCCGTCTCCGTGATGCATGGCGGCTGGGTCCTCCTCTGCGAACAAACAATTTTACATTTGTAGGCTTGGTTATGTACTTTATTTATAATGAATAAAGAATTGTAGAAAAATGTAAACGATTTCTGGATTTTGTGATTTCCCTTTGCGGAAATATTTTTCACGGAAATAATTATCTAAAGGATACCAATGTCGGTGTAATACAATATAATATTTCTTTCAAAGGTACCGAAAAAATAATAATAGGATTTGTTTACTTTACTTTTCTTCTTCATTAGTTATTATTTAATTATTAATTAACTTTAATTAATACGCGTAACAACCACTAGGCAAAATTTATACATTATTATTTTCCCTATAATGAAGGCTGTAAATTATAAAATAATAAGCTTCATGTAATGAAGATGCGCTAGATTTATTCATCGCATCGTACCCCCCTTACATTTTTTTCTCCCCAATGATGAAGACGTACGAGATTTTGATAAGGCAGAAGCGACGAGACTTCCTCTCGAAGCGTTTATATCGCCTGGAAGCGGAAGTACAGCTGCGGCACCATAAGTCAGCGAAAGACTTCTCGGGAAAGAGCAGCGCGGGAAGGAAGCGAAAAAAAAGAAAAAAAATAAAGAGGGGCGGCGGCAAGTGCAAAGTGTGACATCACGAGAGAGGGAGAGAGAGTGAGATAATAGATTTCGAAAGAGACAGATTGAAAAATTGAGCAAAGGGCTCGGCGCGACCGCCGCCACCGCCACTGCCGAGAGATGACCGGAAATGGATGACGTTTAGCCAGCGACGGTGACAAATCGCACGTCGTACATCATATGCCGCATTATCCCTCCGCTACTTCCTTGTGATCTGGCTAGACCCGCGGGAACCAAGTGGAAGACGGAGGAGGAGAGACTGCGAAGCCCCTCCGGCGTTAAGAACCGCTTATCCGTAAAACTCCGGGCTTCGTTCCGCTATGAAATTAATTTAGCGCAGGATCCCACTTAATGCACAATCGTCATTTGGCGGAAGTATTTTGGCTTCCCTGCCATTATGTCGAAATAGAACTAAATGCAGAACAATAATTAAGCTAGCTAATCTAGCTTTATTTTGGAAAATTATTAATATTTCAGTTTTCTATTTCCGCTTGAAATGTGCAGAAAAACTGAAATAAAAGTAGAATTTATTTAAAAATGGTAATAGAATATTTATGAATCATAGGTTTATAAATAAGTTTAAAATTGAATTTTACGTTAATTATTAAATATATTAAATAAATTAAACGCCATAATAATGAAAGTATTTTAGGTCTTTGTAGAAAATGGAGATACTATTAAAAGGATTAGGAAAGGATTAGGATTAAATTAGGAAACCAAGTATTGTTTTAAACTAAGGTTGTAACATTTAACAAATAATGAGCACTTTATATTACAAAAAAGTGCAGACATGCGCTATTATATTACCTTATTATAGTTTACAAGTGAAGAATAAAAAAGAGTATTTTCGGTGCATTAAAATTTTTTTTATAAAGCTGCTTTTAAAAGCGCACATCATCTCCGTCGCATCTCGCTGAACGACTCATCGCTCATTTCAAGGCTCATCCTTATTTTTCATACTTCACCTAATATCAGAACTTTCTTTACATTCGCGTAAAACTTATCGCATTATAGATGTTTACCTCCTAAGTGCAGGTATTATGAAGAAATAGCGGTCTTTTACGTTTTCGCGTTATTTACGAGTGGTTTTGAAAATGGTTCTAAACACCCCTAGGGCATGCATTTGCGAAAAGGAGTTTTTAACAGTGTTCTTTAGAGTTTCGCCTGAGAACGAGCAGTCAAATACGAAATTTTAAGAATTTTTCGAGGGATGAGCAAAGCTTTTTCTTGACGACGAGTAATTGCGCTCGGATCTGTGAGCTTGCGATGCAGATGTTTTATTGCCCTTTTGTTTCAAGGGGTTGGGCTACTCAGACTAGAGGTTTTGTTAGTAGAAACTTTTCTACCAGAAGGCGAAACTTTTCTTTCGTATTTCTGTTTGGTACACATGCATTTGCAAATATGTTTCAAGTATTTTCATTTTTCTTTCTCTGAATAATGAATGTCGAGTAGCTTGAAAATTTTCAACTTTCCTTATTAGGAAATTTTACAATTTTTAGTATCAAGCTTTTATAATTTTCGTAGTAAGAGTAATATTTTTAATTAATAGATGTAAATATTTTTTTACGAAATTATTTTCATGATGATTATATCTAAGATTACATATAAGAGATTATTTAAAACATGTATTCCTTATAAGCTTACTTTTTTGGAGCTGATATGAAAGTGAGAAACAGAAAAAGAAAAAAGGACATATTTGAAAACAAAAAAAAAACTTAGGCGCAATCGGACAATTAGTAGCATTGAAGGAAAGCGATAGTATGAAACAAAGAGAGTTAAATTAGTAATCTATCGTTTTTCGACAATGAGAATTACAACTCCAGATGAAGTACAAAATTTCTTTTCAGCAAAAAAGTGAAAATTGATAATCTAAAGATTATTTATTCCCAGCATCAGCGTAATAATATCCTTTTTCATACATTAAAACTGTAAGTAAGAATGGTTTGAACATTCTAATTGAGTTTTCGGATGTACTTCCGAAAAGGATACTGGACAAATTAACCAAAAAGTAGCGTATTCCTATATATTTTGATGCGCTGAATACGAATATCGACTAAAAATTAGGGCAGATTTAATTATCATGGTGAAAACCATAAAAATCGTTAAAAAAATCGTAAAAATCGTAACTTCAGAAATATTGAAAATATTGAGCCAAATTTTTCATATTTATTACGCAAAGGAGTGTTTAAAAGATAACCCAACCAACCACCAAACACTCTAAAAATTACTAAAAAACTAATCATTTTGGTCATTTGACACCAATGTTGCGATGGGAAGGAGTTAGGGTTAGAGTTAGGGTTGGGTTATTTTTCAATACACACGATGCGAGGTATAGCATCTACTACACCCTGGGGGATTGGGGTTGAGTTTAATTATTTCTTTAGTAAATTGTAAATTAAAGATCTTCTCTTGACGTTACCCAGGACCAACGACGAGGATGTGGAAGATTAACTGATCCCGCGTGTGCGTGTGTGTGTGTGTGTATGTGTGATTTAAAAAAAATTGTTTTATTTTTTTCCTTTCTATTTTGATCCTTTTCCGGGATAAGCTATCTTGATGTCAGCTATTAATTGTGTAAATGGATTACTTTAATTTGTTACGCGACATCGCCATAAAAATTCTGTGATTTTTCTACAATGAAACCTAATGCAAAATCCCAGAAACTAACCAATGGATACTAAAGCGACAAGTTTCTGCCAGAAAACTTAGGTATGTAATGCAAGTTTCCGAGACGATTATCGTAAATTCACATTTGGTGTCCAATGACCAAAATGATTATTTCTTTAGTAATTTTGAGCCGAAAACGGGGGAAAATGATTTTTCACACTCGGAGGGCGGTTGGTGGTTGGTTAAGTTATCTTTTAAACACACTGTTTACCCATTTCTGGTAACGAAATTTGCGAAGCTTGCGGGAGTGAGATCCCGTTACAATTTACTAAAAAAATAACCAAACTCAACTCCAATCCCCCAGTGCGTAGTAAACGGAGTTAAATTAAAAAAACTATGATTTTTATGGGTTTTTTTTATGGTTTTCACCACGATAATTCAATTTGCGCCAATTTTGAGTATGATATTCGCATTCAGCGCATCAAAATACATTAGAAATACGCTTTTTTGGATTAATTTTTCCAGTACCCTTTTCGGAAGTACATCCGAATTTTGAACAATCATAATATCATTTATTCTATCTCAATTCAACAAAGTTTTATATATTTAAATTTAAAAATAAGCTATTTCAGCTTAAAAATTTAAAGATTATAATAATACTACAAAATTTAGAATACAAAAAGTTTGTAAATAGGTTACTTTTTACTTCGATAACGGTGATGGAATTTTTGAAAAATGTGATCCTACGGTATAACGATAATATCGTACTTTGAGCTCTTGAATTTCGATAAGGTAAGTACCTGCGTATTTAGAATTCAAGATCAAAGATTCCAAAGGTGTTATTTGATGCTTTGAGATAAAATCTATAACCTGATCTTGCAAGCTACGATATCGAAGTTCTATAGTTTTCAATATTATCCCAAGTTACATAATAATTTTAATATAACTTTTATTGACGTAATTTACAAATGCAGAAATAATACAAAATTTTCTTCAAAAATTAGAATTAAAAATAAAATATACAGTGCCGCTTAAAGTACAGTTTAAAGATGTACTTCTATTAAAAAAAATGTTTATAAACTTTTAAAAATATTTTCTGCAAATTATGGTTCTCTATGTGTGCGGTTATTTTAAATATTGATAATTCAATAGTTTTATAGAAATGAAAATAATTCTTGAACACTTAGCATTTGTCACGTTCATACGAATAATTTCCTCAGCTCAAATTTGAATAATTACACCCTTCAATACAAAAGCTATCAAATCTTACGGAAGCACAGACGCGTGAAATGCGTCGTTCGCGCGACACGTCGAGGTTCGACGCGGTCGGGTAAGGCATATTCGCGAAGACACTCACCTTTGACGACGTGAACCCGAATAGTGGCTTGGTGCGCGTTGCTGGGCAGGCAGGAGTAAGTCCCCGAGTCCCTTGTCAGAGCGTGCTGGATCATCAGCCGACTCGTCGTCTCGGGGCCCTTCTCCGTCACGAGGCTGATGCCGCCGCGCGGCGAGTCGAAATTGATATCCTGCCAGACAAAGACGGAGTGAAGGTGTGCATATAGTTAGAGGCAGCCCAGACGAATTAGCTGCTTTTGTCAATCTTGCCGCGCACCGCGCAAACGCCTTTCAAGGAGAAGGAGATACTTTGGCTGCGCCAGCGAGAGTTCCGCTTGGCTTACAGCGCGACGGGAAGTGTGTATGATTGCAGGCTCCTGTTCTCTTCCCTCCCCCTTCCCCTCGCGCCACTACCTCTGACAATTAGATTAAATTATGTCAAAGAGCTGGCAAGAAAGCGGGAACCTTGTCTCGGGCTCGGCGAAGTATCGGTAATTAAAATTTGGTATCGCGCGGTAATTGTCATTAGCATTAGAATTGTAGAGGATTTAATTATGCGCCTGGAAGGCATTTTAGGGAATACGTGAATATAGAGTTAGTTTTTTAGCTTTAAATTTGATTTTGTTTGGATGGAAACGTGTATGGATGTATATTTTTATTAATAAAAAATTAGTAAAATATTCAGTTCATGAAACTGTTATTAACCTTATGGGCATCAGCGTACACTCGCATCGTGTTACCATTAGTCTAACAATCTGATATGATATCCACAATTGCCTTGATAATATTTCATCAGATATTCGAGTCATAAAATTACTAAATAAATATAAAATCTAGGTATAAGTTATCTGCGCATAATAAGTATTTTAATTATTCACGAATAAGAATAGAATGCATTTTATGACAAAAAATTTATTAAAGTAAATAATACTCGAATTTATTTTTAGGTGATCTGAAGTTGTACATTACTTGTTATATATTAATGAAATAATACCTAAGTATTTGTTAATTAATTCGATCAAAGTATCATTCTTATAGTTTATTAGATGCTACTATTAAATAAGTTTTTAAAGAAAATAATATTTAGTATAAAATATTTTATTAAAGAACAGTGTAATCGGATATCGATATTATGATCGCAACTGCAGGAAAACTTGATCTTACTTGATTACGACATTATACCAAACAATATTTTTTATTATGATACGATTTTTTTATTTTCAAACTAGTGAAATTCCAATGACAAAGTAGGAATCGAAGTGTTCCTATAATTAATTCATCAAAAAATAACCAAAATGTTTCATTTTTCATTAGATAAATTGTTGCAATTTCCTGTAATTTAATTCGATTAGTTCCCACCTGACAAATTTAAAAAAAAAATGCCTTTTTACATTCATCATTAATTGACATTACAAATTGAAAATGTTAAAAGCTATCTTTTAAATGAATGTCTTCTTAAATATAATAATAAATCGAGAGAAAATAATAAAACCTCTTGAAGCGTACTTTTTACGATTTGAAGGTTTTAAATTCTCTGCTTTAAATCTCTCCTTTTATTTGTCTCTTCTTTTTCTTCTGTTTTTACGACAGCATAAAACCATTAAAGAAAAATTTTTTTTAACTCGGACGTGCTAGAAATACCACTGGATTTGTTCTACTACATTACTCACTGATTTCTCCCCAAAGCCGGAGAATCTGAAAAAAAAAACGCGCACACACACACACACACAATAACCGCAGTCAAAGCTCCCGCAACATCCCAATTCGAATTCCCATCTAATATCCGTAGAGCGCAAATGAAATCGCGGTAAGTCATCCCGAAATTCAATATCATCAAATCTAAAAAAGAGCATCGGCGACGGCAATCCATTGGAAATTACGCCCGTAGAATGGATTTATTGGCAGATATCTAGCAGCGATCCACCGCAGGGTGTTCGCGTTCACGCTCGAGCCGTTCATAAAGTTTCGGCCATAACCAGCCTTTAAAACAAAGTTGGCCCCGGGAGCGCGAGCGCGTTTCATTGATAATGACAGTCGGCGGGGGGCGGGGAAGGCGGGGAAGGCGCTCTAAAGCACAGCGCGAATTTACCTTCGGCGAAAGTGTCAATAATAACGCGCTGCCCGCGGCACATTCGAATCGCGCCGGTTTCAGCCACACCCGGTGCACGCTGCATATGCAGTCACGCGCGGAGGAGGAAGAGGAACATCAGCCTGCATAAATTCGAAGGGCGTGCGAGGGAGGGAGCGTCGCCAGCCGGTAGCCGGCTGGGAGTATATCAACTCCGGTGGGATATGGCATCGTGAAAAGGCTCACCATCGTGTTATGCTTCCAGATCATCTTCGGCGGTGGCTCCGGGGCGTATTTCACGACGCAGGTCAGGTTGATGGTGCTCCCTCTATTGACGAAAAGTTCCGGACCCCCGACTATAAAGGTTTCCGGCTCTGTAACAGAATGGAGGGCGAACCGCTGGGTTTAGCGTGTACAGGTCAGGGCGCTGAAAATTTGGCGAATCAGCTTCGGAGTGCAAGCGGGGGAGCTTTAAACTTCTCTTTCCGGAAAATTCGAGCCGCTACTTTTTCAGAAACAAGCTACTTGCGGGCTCGAGTTTTTTTCTTCCTTGCGGATAATGAAAATTGCTTCGACGGCGTTTTCGAGAGGTTTTCGGAAAAAGAAGCGAAGCTTTCTTTCGACGGTTTTACTTTTCAAAGGGGGATATTTTCTTTACATTCTTAGAGATCGAGTAAATAATTTTTCCACGAAGAGTCAGTTTAGTGGATTTATGTTTAAAAAGCTCCTACATCTTGAAACAGTAAAAAAATTCAATAAAATAACTTATTTCGGATTATTGCGTAGATCAAATTTTATTGCATCTAAGCAAAGATTTATTGCAGACTTTTGAAATTGTTAAAATCTTCCGTACTTGCAGTTTATGTCAACTTTTGTGATTTAAAGTTCAAATATCCCTGTTAAGTTCTCAATAACCTATATTTTCAAAATAAATTTTAGTTCCTTAGAGTTGTTAACCCTTTCAGAGGTTGTAAAAAAAAGTTATATAAAAGAAATACATATGTAGAGCATATAAATATGTCCCCCGTCTTGAAAGGGTCAATAATACTTCCTTATGGTAGAAATTAACCTTTTCAGGACAGGGGTTGTAAGAAAAGTTATATAAAAGGAATACACGGAGCCGTATAAAGATGTCCCTTGTCCTGAAAGGGTTAACCATATTACAAGTTTCGTACGAGACAGGAAAGAGTAGTAAGTATACTTTACGACGCACAATTTCTTCCTGACGGTTTTGGCACTCGATAGCAAAAAAACGCGCATGAAAACCCGAAGTCTCGTCGCAGCCCGTAAAATTCCCAGTCTCGGAAATTGATTCCCGAGTTGTTTTCGCGATTTGAAATTTAAAAGCCAGCTTCACAGCGGACGGTCGGATATTTCGTCAGCGATATCCCGAGGACATTACGGGGCAGCCCTGTAAGCTCGCGCGGATACAACGGCTGAAACGGTGAAAACGCCGCGGCGCGTTTAACTAACGTTCCCGGGCGCAAGATGAATTGCGCAAGATTCCATTCTGGCCTGTCTCTATCCGTCTTTTTCATTCTCCGTGCGCGAGGCGCGCGCGCGCGCGCGCGAACGCCCGAGCCACTTTCCGATATATATCTTTGTGCAGCGGCGCTCCTCCGGCTTTTCGAAACGCTTTGGTTTTACGGAACATAGGGATTGCGATTTATTTTTAAAGCTCCCCCCCCCCCTCACCCCCACTCGATTGCCAAGGAAGAGGCTTTCGCAGATTTATCGCGAGCCTCCCAGGTATTTTTTGAGCCTCTTGTTGCTTCCCAAGTCCCGGCAAATTACTTTTCGTAAATTATTTCGAGTAATTAGCGTTTACGATTCCCGGCGGAAGAAAGAGGGTCAATTGTATTTTAAACGTCGATTCGTCGGTTTGAAGCACGAAAGTACGCGCTGAACTGTAATTAAGTAGAGTAAATCGTGTTTAGTCAGACATTACCTTTTTCTCCTTTGTGCAAAGTAAATATGACGTAGGAAGTTAAAATAGAAATTTTAAGCTTTTAATCTTAATAAAAGTAGCCTGTTTAAAATGAAACATTACCGTCTCGCTGTTTCTACCGACTGATTGCGTACTCCGCTTTGCCATCGAAACAGCAATTATCCTCACTCGCTTACCTTCCCGTCTCGTAAAATCTCCGCATTAAACGCGCATATAAATCCCCCCCTTTAAGACATCGTATATTTTAAACGCCGGCTCGCATGACGGTAACGCAACACTCGCATCGGTCAGAGGACACAGCAATAACACTCACCAACTATCGTGAGGTAAATCGGATGGCCTATGGGCGGAGTGGTGGATATCTGACACTCGTAGATCCCCGAGTCTTTCTGCTGGGCGTATCGAATCTTCAGCGTCCATTCCTCGGTGTGCGGCGAGTGGAGCGCCTCGAAGCGCTGGTCGCTCGTGTAGGTGTAGCGGCCGACCGTCAACAAGTGAATGTCGCGGTGCCTCACCCAGGACACCTGCAAGAGTTCAAAACGGACTGCGTAATTCGTTTGTTCGTGCGCCATTGCTCATTCGGCGGGGGATATCAGGCAGCCGGCCAAACGCGTTCATTATACGGCTGCGCCTCCGCGAGTTCAATGGAATTTCGCGGCGGAAATTATGCGAGGCGGAAACGGACCGTTTAAACTTTTAGAATGCCGGTTTAAACGCTCGAACGGTAGTTTTTAAAAAGCGGAAAAATTGCGCGGCCAATTTTTTTTTGTTTTTTGTTGTTTCGGCAAAAGTGCTTTTTGAAAATTTTCGCTGGGAATTAAAACTTTGAGTTGCGGCACAATTTTATGCATTTTTAACTATAACGGTAGTTAGTAAATTAATTGTTTTACTAGCGAACATTTTGATGTTATCAACGTATGCTGTAATTATTACTGAAACTAATTTTTTTTTTCAACGTTTATGCTGCTAACTAAGTTATTAAAACTTGGCACGCTTTCGTAGCTTAAGTGATATATACGTTCGCAGCGAGCCAAAGTGCTTTTTGTAAATATAAAAACGTGGCGCATAGTTTAAAATATGCATTGACTTGGGCAACTACCATTCCGAAAAATTTTTAAAAGTTAGAATGTTGTTTGTTGCGATCACCGAATGATTCAACAAATTCAAGCGCAAATACGTAAATCAATTATTGATTTTAACTTTCGGGTTCAATTTAACATTTAAAGGCAAACGCGATCATTGAATAACGACTGGAAAAGTGAATAAACTTGTCGGAATCGTTCCTTAAAAAGAGCCTTAATCATATGTAAATTAAACCAACCGCAAAGAAACGTTTTAATCCATTCAGAAAGCCTTAAACACGACTCGAGCCCCGAATTGAAACGATGATTCCCTACGCTTTAATCCATATTCATGCCCACTAACCCTCTACTCCTTTCAGTGCGTAACGCGCCGAAAAGATACTCCCCGTTCCCCGTCATAAAGTTCAATTACATTAATTTTTTAAAGCTTTCAAAGGGATTAACGTCGCGACCTTTCGCCCCCGCAGCCTCTCTCATCCGACTTCCACCTCCAGCTTCAAGGGAGACGGCGCGGATGAGAAACTTAAAGGCGACCTCTCCAGAGGTCTCTCAGGGCACGAGGGAACGCCGCAGGAGAGAGAGGGAGGGAGTGTAATATCGAGCATCGTTGCGCGGAAGCCGAGAGAGAAACGGTGCAAGATATTGTGACTCGGTGGCGGGCTTCTGTAGTGCGTCGCTCGATGCAAACGATTATATTCGAGAAGAGAGGAGAAGGCGAACTGCGCCGGCGGAAGGAGAGAAAGGCTGATCTCCGCTCCGTGGCCCGTCATTGCCGTTATATATCCCGGGCGCTGATTGGTTGGCAAGATGCGGCCAAAATTCCGCCACACGCGGTATTCCGTGATAAACGAACGGCCGCAAATTTAAGGCGCGCTTAAAACTTTCTATTAGGCTGTTGTTGGGCACTTTTCTTATTTGTGAGAAGCCGCGCGTTTGGCTGTCTGTTTTAATTTGAAAATCTTCAATCGCGATAAAGGCGCTTTAGCGAAAGTGATAAAATTATTATCCGATACTTAAGGTTCATTAAAATAAATTAATGATGTCTTAAAATTAGAAAATATATTTAATCGCTTTTATTTAGTGATCCATTAATGTATTGTATAATTTATTAATAATTTATAACCGTATAATAAATCAGTTATAACCGCTATCGTAGTACAATTAGGTAATGTATTTGAGTTATTACGCTGCTTAGAAATAAATATTCTGAATAACAAAATGATGTGCTAATTTGAGAATAAGTAGCCGTATAAAATTTCAGTAATTCGCGCTGCCAAGAATAGTTTAACACGTAAAATAAATGTGTTTCCTACATTTAGAATGTTTTAACGAAGGCCATTACTCGAGAATTTCGGTAACCGTGAGTTCAGTAGCTTTTAATGAACCCCTGAAATTTCATTAACACACAGCTTTTATAGCGTCGCGAATCATCGTTACGTGTTATGTGAGAAACGTGTGAACGAGCCATCCTTAGCGGCGACTACTTCTGAAGTCTTCTCGGATCTTCTCACGATATGTTAGCGAGACGTTGGCCGGACTCAAAAGCACCGAGAGTACATGAATTTTTTATCTGTCTTTAATTGATATGAATATATTTTACCGAGTCGTACCTATTTAATGGTTGCAGTTTGGTGTTGATTAAAAAGAGATTGACTTTAGAGTGTCTAATTAAACGGGTCCAATGCACTTTATTTTCGTTGTAGTTACTTTAATTAGATAATTTAAGAAGTTGTTCTTTTTGCATACCTCATTACGCTTATAATTAAAGTTTAACTTAATTTATTAGAGCTTTCTTTTATTATCGATTTTATTGTAAGATTATTCAAGTTTACTGCTACGAACGGTTTTCAGTACTTCGAAAAAGTATTAGGGAAATTCTTCCAGTAAATCGCAGTAGAATTTATCGTCGTTTATAATAGGTACTAAAAAACCACAATGTTCTACATTTACTATTGCTCCGGTAATTTCTGTTATAAATTGTCCGTTAATTTCTCGGATAATTACCGACGAATAATTGCCCGACGGAATTGTATAAATACCAAAATTATCATTTATTCATACGAACGATTAATCGTATTTTTATACATAGCTCACAAAAACTAAAAAAAAACATTGCTTCCACTCTTGAAGATTGCACGGATTAAACATTAGCCAACGTCTCCCGAGCAGGACCAACCCTTCCTTTTGTACCCCAAGAACTCGAGGACATTCAGCCAGCTTTTGAAGATTCGACAATCCTGACCATCCCGCTTCGACACGGAAAGCTCTATTCACACGTACGCATTCGAGGAGCCCGCCGAGAAATCTGGGTCGACAATACACTCGGCAGTTTCGTCAGCCGAGCGTCTACTCCTCGTTCGCCGAGTGAGAGAGAGAGAGAGAGAGGGAGAGGGAGAGAGAAACTTAATACGCCGCGGCGACGTACGCCAGACTTTACGCTCTCTCCCAGTGCTCCTGCAGTCTTCATTGGCCGAAGATTCATGGATTAGGGTTGTGCGCGCCTCGGCTGTACGCCGCGGGAATTATAAGATAGCCGCTGGCTGGAACAAAGCGGGTTCCCGGCTCTCTTTTCCCAGGCAGTTCGGTAACGGGGCAATATTTAGACAGGGTGGAATTTCTTAGTTGGATTAGCTAAGTTTAGTTAGATTAACGGAGTTTGTTGAATTGACCAACTTGCCGCCCTCCCCCTCCCGCCTCACCCCAAGATAATTTTGTTGCGAGAATTTTCGGAGAAGCTTCCGGCGGAGTCGACTTTATTTTGGTTAATTTGTTCGACTAATAGGGAAAATATTTTCGCCGGGAAAAAAGTTCGGGTCCGGGGGAACGGCGCGCTTGGATTTCTGGAGTTAAGTACGTTACCGGAGTATCAGCCGAGTTTTGAATGGAGTTACATCGCGTGCAAACCAAGAGTTTGCTCGTGATGATTGTACATCATGCTGCAGTATGGTTCTGGAGTTACGTATCGTAATTTGCAACGAATCTCCTTAAAGTTTGTTCTTGCGGAAAAAAGATTGTGTGGTAATACGGTTCAGGTTTTATTGTCGAATAAACACTTGCTTTAATTAAATGAATCTGTACTTTTTAAATTACTGCGTCGATTTTGCAAATATTTTTTCTTTTTTAAACCGTGGATACTTAATTGTAATAAGTTGTTTATTTATATTAAATATTATAAATCCTGCATTCAAGAATAGAAAAAAGTAGACTTTTGAAAGAAAATTGCAAACTTTTCCTTCAGTCGAGATTGGAACGATTGAGTTAAAGAATGAGAGAAGTCATTTAAAAACTTTATTATTGATGTTGATTAATGAGCTAAAAAGTCTAATTATAAATGTACGCTTAATAAATTCCAATTTATGCATGAACTTTTTATAAGTTTACAAAGTTATTCATAAGTTTCTCACCGTTCGATTCCCCAAGTTTTTTACTTTGCATACTAGGAGCACAGTCTTTCCTACTAATCCCGTAAAGTTCGAGCCCATTGACGTATCGAAGTGCGGACCTGTGCCTGGAGTCGGCCATTCTTCCAAAAAATCCGTGCGAAAGTTGCGTGCTGCCCTTACGGAACCACCTGAAAAACAGAAGATTACACGTTTAATGAATAAGATATAATTAAGCTTTTTTACTCTCCTCGTTTAATATAATACTAATGATATAGTAGGAAGTGGATGAATTATTAAGATTTCTAGCTAAATACGTAACATAAAATATTAAGAAGTCGTATTGATCCTGGATTGAAGACACGGAAATCTCGCTTTTATACAAGTAAATAAATAAGACGAAATACAAAGAAAAATTTCAAAGAAGCTGAAATATGCGTTAGCGCATCTTTTATTTACAACCCCGTACTTTTCAAATTAACAACTTCACAAGTTCTAACTTTTCTGGTCTCTTAAACTTCGGAATCTCTTCCTATTTATAAATCCGACTGCAATGCAGTTTCGTATTTCGAGTGAATTCGCAGACTTTCTAAAATATACATCGGGTGTCGCTGTAAAACCAATCTCCGAAATGCTTCTTTTCTCGCGGCGGCTTCAGACTGGGGATAACTCGCAAGAGACTCCGCGACTGTACGCATCGAACTTTGAGTCGTTTGCACTCTGTCACGGCAACGTCCCCATTGAGCTAACAAGGACAGCGTCATGAAATTCAAATATTATTGGAGATCGAAATCGAATTTGAGATTTATAGCAGGTTGATAAGTTGGTTTTTGATCTGCTTTAATAAATTGTCGCGAGTTCAGTTCTAGGGTCGTTATTGTGAACAGAAAATAAACATTTATTTCATAATTGAATTCATTAAAAGTTAATACACTTATTGTAGAGCGGCAAAAGACGTAATTATTTTACGGCGTTGGCGCGGCCTCGGCGAATGCTCGAAAAATTTTTAACGAGAGCTTCGTGCATTCCGTTTATGCAGCGGAATTTCATCGGTTCGTATAAATTAATTTGATTCACTGTCCAGTGACTATTTACTTTTTACGATGAAGTTATGTCTTTCATAATGCGTTTGATCAGTTTAACGTTTATAATAATCATTTTCTTTTAATTAATTGTTCGTTTGATGTTCATGAAAAATCTTTTCTTGTGACGTAAATATCTATTTTCGTTCTATTGATTTAATTTAACTGTCATGAATTTAATTGATCGGTTTTAATTATATCTATCATCATTGAAACAGAACAACCCAAATATGCTTTGCGAGCGATAAATTAATTATAAGCCCATGAAACTAATTAATCACTTTCTAATCATTCGGTCGTGCCGTTATTAATTAAAGGCATTAAATTAATCAGATTTAGAAACATGTCATTTTGCAATTTATTGCAATAGCTTTAGAGTAAGAAATAGGAATTGTTTAAATATTTATTTTTAATATATGTGTATCAGAAAGATGCTGATAAATTAAGAATTATCTTTATGATTTATTTAAAGATGAACTTCTAAATAATAAAGATAAATAAGTTCGGATAAAAAATTGTCTATTCGAAAATAACATTGATGAAAATGTAAATAGTTTACATAGTTTAGATATTGAATCAGTAATAAAATCGTAGACTTGTCTGAATAAACTTGGAATGTTACTACTGACGAGAAATCTGCAATATTGGATTTCCTATATTATTCTGAACTTTATTTACATTTTTAGATAGTTTTGTTTAAAAAACTTGTTTTGCATTCATTGCTTATTATCCTATTCCTACATTTCTTATCGATAATAGTTGAAGTTTGAATCTAAAAAAATTATATTACTTTACTTAGTTTTTATCAAGATCGATTTAAAGGTAAGATAGGGAGGTGAAAGAGAATCGCATTCATCTTATACGTGATCTATCTTATTTGATATTATCATCAGCATGTTTTATTTCAGATCGAAGAAATAATTTGAATGAAAAAATGTTTTAACATTAAAAAACTTTTTGTGATAATTCAACTTTTACATTTCTCTTACGTTATGCGAAAAGTTGATAATGTAGAAGAGTTATTTAAAAGTATTTTGCAACCGTTTAAAGTATAGTAACAAAATTTATATCGTGTTTACAACGACTCAATAACTTGAAAAATATTTAAATTAATATTTCGTTAAAAAGATAGATTTCTGTTTCACTTAAATGTTATTGCTTTTATTGTATTAATTATTATAGTTGACGTTAATTTTAAGTTTATACAATCAAAATTAGTAAACTTTAACATTATGTAAAAGTTTGGAAAATGTAATAACTTCATAAATTATTTACTAGAGAAGTAACGCTTTCGTTCTTAATGAAAAGCTATTTAAAATAGAAATTTCGCGGTATCGCGAAGAAATAGTTAAAGTAGCTATTAATTTGGAATACTAAATTTTGAATACTAAAACAATATATTATTAAATTTGAACTAGACTTCGAGTTCTACAACTTTTTACTATTGATTACAAAGGGTACAATAATTAATTAAAAAATTTAATAAGATTTTCCAACTAAGTTTCGGTATTCATTAGCAGTATGTTTAATCACTTTACACTGCAGTAGCCAAAAAAGTTTGATCGCAAAATGGCAAAAAAGTTCCGGAACTTCGTGCCCTTTCGAAAAGTTTCCACAAATTTATTGTTTGTAGCATTTTAAAGCCATGACTTTTAAAACTTGCGATAATTTTTCCGAAATACCTTCATTCTCTAAACTCTGCGCGATCTGCATTATTTATTCGCAAAATCAATGTGTAAATCGCAAAAAATTTTTAATGGCCGCAAAAAAGAATGAAATTTCGCACGTGACGTAGTAACTGCTTGGCGAATGATTCGTCGTCGATGATAAGGTCGTTTCCATTAGATCGCGCACCGCGTTATCGGCATCTCGTTATTGGATCCGACGGAGTTTCTTCCCCCCCCTCCCCTTTTTTTTAGCTTTTTTTTTATCGGCTGCACTCTTGGTCGCCGCGCCAGGATCGTTAAATTCCATCCGATTGCCGAGACCGACTGCTATATATATATCCCTTTCCAAGTCGCGCCTTTGCCGGCGTCGTCCCTTTCCCAGGAGTCCGTTCCCTATATTTCAACGCTGCATATTCGTTCTATGCAATTATTAAATGGTTTTGCGAAATTTTAAAAATGCCCGGTAAAATAATATCCGAGGAAAGCAGCTTTGTAGAGCTGAAAGCAAGACTCGATCGGTATGAATATCGATCGTTTATTGCTACCAATTTTAAAGCTGAATTTGAGAAGGGTAAGAAAAAAATTCTGTAGCAATTTTTTACAGATTATTTAGAATTGCAACGTGGTTTTAAATATTTTTTGTTGTTCTGTTTCATATCTCATGGTCAATTATTCAATGAAAAACTATACAAAACTACAGTACAGTATTTCTATCGGATTTTTAAAAACAATTTTCAAATTTGCGCAGTGATTGTGACCACTTATTCTCTATCTATAAATTTCTACTTCACACACATTCGGCTCTTATTAGATTTTGGAATATTTAATGTAATGATCCTATGAACTTCAAAGTGCCGCATAAACTCGGACCAATTTATTTATTATGTATTTCGATGACCTGAGAATATTATCGTCTTATGAGCGATAAATGATGATACACTTTTTAAAATTATATGCAATTTACGAAAAGCTATTGCGAGTTTACTGCGGTTAAGAGGTGAATTGAAATTGCAAGTTTCATGAAAACGTAGACTATTAAGTGACCGTAGAATAACAAAGCCGGAGTCATAAATCAAGTTTTACGGTGATGAAAGTTTGACGTGGATTTGAAATTAAAAAGAAGTATTATTCTGTAACAGTTGAGTTATTCGAATTGTTTCTAAGACTTTATATACCTCTTTTCAATATCACTATGCAAGCTAATGAAATGAAATTTAATTGTATATTAATATAAGTAAATACGTCAAAAGCCGATTGCGTCGGTAAACCTTTACCTTGATATATCACGGCCATATTTCAATCCCGAGTTCAAACCTTAATCCTTCAAAGGCCGAAGTGCGAAAGATAAATTGCCCCGCACTTCTGAAAACAGCTGAAAAACCCCGCAGAAGAGAAACAAAAACTTTCTCCCGCTTCCCACTTATCTCCCAACGCAACTCGGCGCGCCTATATAAAACCGCTCAAAAATCGGCGCGCAGGAAGTAAAAAGTGCGCGCTCTCCTCTTCTTTCTTCCCCGTTCTACAATTATGCAATCCCCTCCCCCGATCCGCGCGTCGATATCCGTCGGATTCGCAGCCGAGGCGAATAAAGTATTCATTCAATCAATTCATCAATCTCTGTCGGGGCGGCCCCTCGTCCCCCTCGTTCCTTCGTCCCCATCGGTCTTTCTCACGGTGTGTCATCCCGCGGATTCCTCTGTGCGCGAAGCGCCTCCGACCGAGACCGCAGTACAGTCGCCGGGAAAGAGTTTAGAGTTTAAAATGAGGTTAACTTTCCGCGGAGTACTGGCCGGCGAAATAGAATTTCGCGGCGACTGACCAAACGTACGCCCCGCCTCCCCCCGCCGCCCGGTTCGTTCGCCTCTCTTTCCACTGTTTCGCCGCGCGAAAACGCCGGGCTCGTTACACATACATGCGCGCCCCGGCGCTCGCGCATCCGCTGGGAGAGACAGAGAGAGCGCGCAAAAAGAGGCTCTCTCTTCCGCGGCAGTAACTCGTGACAGATGAGCGTGGTGTGGGCGCCGCTCTCTCCCGGGACAGGTAAAACTGAAATAATTATTATGCTATAGATATAGGCGCGAACTCGCGCTCGCGCGCGGCTGCTCGCCTCCTTTCCCCTCGGGCCTCTTCCTCTCCTTTTTCTCCGTCTCGCCGGCGCTTTTTACTCTCTCAATTTTGTTCCTTCCTCTCTCTCTCTCTCTCTCTCTCTCTCTCTCTCTGCGGCTTTTTCTTTCGCGGCTGCTTTTTTTTAGCTTCCCCGCGCGCGATGAGATGCCGGGGCGCAAAGAGGCTGTCAGAAGGCTGTCGGGAAGTTCATGAATCTAGATTTCAGGGAGAATGCCGCGATTTGCTGGGTAATCGAATTTCGTTAACTATCGAACTTTTGTATATACGCGGAGTTCAATGCCGATTCTGGTTCTTCGATACTCCGCAGAGTATTGACAAAGAAAATCAATTTACCGAGACTTTTCTGTTTTTTATTATTGTCCCTTGTAGATTTCTTTTTCAGGCAACTAGTCAAATTTTAATACGTTTTTCAAGTCTTGTTATTTTCCGTTTCGAGTTTAAAATGTATATAAAATAAAAACTCGAAAATTCAATATTTTTTAGTAATATACAAAGTTCAAAATTTTTTTTTCCAGCTGGCAGGACACCGCATTTTACCTAAAGTCCTTATATTTTTTCACCGTCTATATATAGTAGAAAGCTTTTCTTTATTCATATAAATGTACTTGATTTTGATTTAGCGTGGATTATACGCAGTTATAGAATTTTTAACGGCAAATCCCCACGTGCGCTTCTACGTTTTTAATCTGAGCTTTCCATGGGGATTAAATACAGACCTTTTCGATAAATTATTTTTAGTATTATTTTAATAAATCATCTAAAATGAAAAAAATTTTTAAAATATTAATAATTTACATATTTTATGGCTCGTTCAATTTTTGAAAAAGTTTAAAATGACTTTTTTTACGTTACTTCGTTGGCATTTTTCGTAAAAAGTGATTAAAATAAAAATTTTTTTATAACTTTCAAATTGATTAATGTATTATTAATAAAATGTGTAGTCTGTATTATCGGCGATTGAAAATTTTAAATCAAATTAAAGCAGAATTATGTTAGTTTACCAACTTTTAAAACTGTGCATACAAGTGAGTTTGCTCCAGTGGAGATATAAGATGGTCCTGAATTTCAATTCAATATAAGTAGAAATACTCGATTGAGCATTTTATCGTGGTTTGCTTTAAGTGGCATGACCGAGGGAGATAAGGAGGCTATTGACTTATAAATGGTTAGAAGAGGGACCACTGGAACTCTAAACGTCAGAAGCTCACTTGAGGGATCTAAATCATGTCTTGAACTATAGAAATAGCTTTATTGAGAGTCGAAGAAATTACAAGAAATCTATTTGCAGCAATCATCTCGTTTAGCTGCGTATTGAACAGTAAGTTGTTAATAATGAATTTTTTTGTAAGCAGACAAAATATTTCATCAGATAAAACATAATTGCTAACATTTTCATTCAAAGGTAAACTTTGTATCCAGAGAACGGACAATATTCCGACCTGCACTTTATTTAAAGTTTAAATAAAGGACTTTTATCATTTTTTATTCAACTTGATAATAAAGTTTGCCTCGAAGCGACAAAAGTGCTCGAAAAATTCACGGGAAATACGGGGAAAGCGCCGCTCGGCCTGATGAAATACGTCAAAAATAAACTTTTTATCGCGCACTATTATTACTTTCTTTAACTGAATAAAAACAGGCTCTCGATCCAAGCAGGCTATTCCGTTAACGAAGCTCCCCGCGCTCCGCCTTACGCACAAAAGTCCGACCAGAAAAGCGTCCCCCTCCCCCCCGACCAAAGGAATATAAATCTCTTTTACTCGCCGAGAATACATGCGTGTCAAGGGTGCTCGCTCGGATTCGTGACGCACGGCGGCCGCGGAATTCGTGTGCCAATTTTTAGCCCCGGCGATTTATCACGGCCCCGTTGGATTTCGTCGGCGGTCGGGACCGATAGTTCTCGTTCTCTCCTCTCTGTCCTGAAAATACGGTATTTAATCAAATTTCCTCCCCCGCTGAGAATCGCTTTGGGAATTTTAATAAGGATAGGCGCTGGCTCTCTTTTTTTCGGCCCTCCCCCGGGGGACTTTTCCCCTCGTGCGTGCTGAAGCCGCGCTTTTTTCGGAAAGTTTTTTCGGCCGAAATTCGGGTTTTGTTTTTCTTTTCGTCGGAGGGGGGCGAACGTTATACATAACGGGGCTTTTTAATTTCGCGTTTTTTATCCCGCCACTCGCGAGCGCGGGGGCCGATCGTCGCGCGCGGCGCGCTTTCAAAAGGGACGTCGGAAAAATTCGCCGCGCGTCAATCAAATTATACATAATAGACATTTCCGTATATCGGGTAAATACGCTTTTAAAATTGGCGCGTGTTATTCTTTTAAGTTAATTTAAAACGCATTCGCTCGGCCGGTTTTAACGGGAATCGAGACTTTTATTCGGGGAAAATTCGCTCTCGCTTTGATTCATTCGAATTCGATGCCACGAGAGCGCGATCCTTCAATGATTCTTCGGAAACGTATATACATTCGAGTATATACTACGCACGTTTCTAATTTTAGCCGAAGTTGTAGATTTTACCGCAGATCGCAAGGGAGCGGCGCTGCGATAGTCCCGGTGCTGAACTGACACGTTCACTGTACGGGCTTTCAAACGCACCACCCGATGAATCTAATCTCTACCGGAGATCATTGCGACTGCGGTGTAATAACCTATACGGTTTCGAATGTTGAATTCCAATATTTTGGAGAAATTCAAATTATTTAGATATAATTTTTACCGCTTATTTATTTTCAATTTTGTTATATCTATATTTAGCTGGTTCAATTAAAACCTAAAAAAAGACAAGTAAATTGCAATACGTATTATAAAAAATTTTAATCAATCTGTGCCACTTCAATAATGCTCTTATATTCGCTGAATAAAAACATTATGAAAAATCACTCCAATAATAGTAATCAGAGAGGAAGTCTTGTTTTAAATCGAGTTATAAAATTCAAAGAACTCGTATTATCTGTTTTCAATTGATCTCTAAGCTTTTTATGTTTGATTAAAAACTGTATGAAACAGAGCTCGAGGAGTAAAGCAAATGAATAACTCAATATTTCTCTCTTGGCATCAAAGTATTTTAAATTGATCTTATCAACATAGAGATAAAATTATTCTTCCGCGCTATTTTATTTCTTAATAAACTCGTGTTGATTCAACGTTTTTTTCTTAGTTAAAAGACTCGTTCCACCTTAACATTAAATTAATATTTTCCACTCAATTCAAACATCGCAGATTTGAATAAAAGCACTAAAACGTCCCGGCACCGTAAATATTTAACTCCGTGCCGTACCTTCCGCCGAAGAGATCCTTTGTGTACCTAAAGAACTTCAAAGTCCCTAACAATTACACAAAAGGAGTTATTCCTCCCGTTGTGTCCACCGAATATTTCTGATCCCCGGCGCTTTTCCCGGCGGCATCCAGGCGTCTTTTGCATCCCTTTCCTCCCGCGAAATTGCTTGTCAGCCGCAGCCTCGAGGCTCTTTAAAGGCTCCTTCGGGGCGCGGCAGGGTTAACATCGCGGCGCGTCCCGCGCGGATGGAAAAATCATTTTTCGAAAGTTAAAAAAGCTCGGCTTAAAGCGCCCCGCCGCGTTCCGCGTTCTTTCTCCGCGCGCTCCACGACGGTCGGTCGGGGGGGGGGGGGGGCCTGAAAAGCGTTATTGAAATTTCGTGCCGATGCCCCTCCGTATAGAGCCCCCAAGCTCGGTGGCGGCCTTGTTTTTCCGAGGAGGAGACCACGCCCCGACAATTTTGCGAAAGCACACACACACCCACACACACATACCTCCCCGCGCCCCGATCGAAATAACCGCGGTACCGCCTGAATAATGCATGCATTTTTATGACATAATGTTCCGCGGAGCGATATTTCGGCGCGGAATGATGCCGGGAGGTCATCGGGGTAAACAACAATTTTCTACTCGTTACTCGTAGCCGCGAGCCGAGGCGGGAACGGTGCATCAGCGGCCGGGACACACACACGCATCCAGTAAGAATTTTTCGGGGTTAGAAGAGAGAGATAGAGAGAGTAGCGGAACGTGGCGCGCTAACGCGCACGGGTGAAACTTTGTTGTTTTATATTTTCCTGCACTTTGGAGGATATCGCAGCTCGGCCGGCACGTTTCGAGTTTCGGAATTTTGCGGGAGGTGTTTTATTTTTATTTTGTTTTCGACATTCGATTCGTTTAATAAATATAAAAAATTTTACCGCGCGCGAGAGGAGGACGGTGCGCACGTATTCCGAGCGAAAGTATTTCTGCGCGTCTTCACTTTAACGCGGGTCGTGGATAGACAAATACGACGAATGTTTCGTAGAGGAATGTTTAAAAATTATTTTTAGATTTCCGTGGTGGATATTTATGTTACCATAATGTAATATATGATATTTCTTTACTTAAAAATTACATAAATTATCCACGATAATCAGCACCCTCTCCGACGCGAAGCATTATATTTTCTAAATTTCAACTAGTGCATTATAAGTGCACTTTCGTATATAGCCAGAGCTTTTAACTCTTCTGGACAGTAGGAGAGATATTTTGTTGAAAATACGTACACCTATTTCATATATACATATAAACGTATTACAACTCGCGTAATGAACGCAAAATAATTAGTACATATGGAAATCCAGCAATTCTAGAGTGTGCCCGTAACGCGGTTATTGCATTCAGCAAATCCGCCGGAGCATTTAACTCTATATCGCCGTCGAATTTCACTTTTTCATTAGGCTCATCCGTACGATGTAATTTACTAATTCACGAAAATCCTAAAACATATTTCTCTCATTCCTCCCCTGCATCCACTTCCCCGTCCGAATGCAACCGGCTCGCGATTCGAAGGGCAATATTCTCAAAGAGGCGGGTAAAAGCGCCGCTCGCAGGTGCGGGCTTCGGCCGTCCTCCTCCCCCGGGCTGGTAAGTGTTACGCTAATTCTATATATCCGGGGCACACGTATATTCCGGGCCCGAGTATCAAAAGCCGTAAAGGGAATACAAAGTGAAGGAAGGGGACGCTCGTATTAGAGGACGGACGGCGCGGGTTACGGCGCGCCGACTCCCTCGCTCTCTCTCTCCTGGACACTCCGAATTTATGATATAAAAGCACGCGTTTTCGCGCAAGGCGAAGCCATAAATGTTAAAATTGGCTGCATCGACGCTCGCTTCCTCTCTCTCTCTCTCTCTCTCTCTCTTCCCTTCCAGCTACCTGCATATTTACGGCTGAACACAATACATATGCATGTGTGCGAGCGTGTACTCAGGGTGATAGCGGACGTGCGCAGGCCGACACATCCCTCGAGCGTATATAAAAGACAAATGTGCAGCGCGAGACTTCGACTTCCCCACCTCCCCCCCTCTAAGGCTTATCGCGCCGGAAATTTCGCTGTACGCGGACGCGCACCGAGCGTATAAATCGCTCGCGCCGCATTGGCAAATCACCGCGGCCGAGTCGTTCCGCGGGATATTAATTCGCTTTGCCCGCAGCGCGCCAGCGACCTCGCGGACCGAATCGCCGCGCGGCAAATCGGTTTCGCGACGAAGCCGCAGGTAAGTGAGCGTCCGCGTTTCGGCGCCGCGTGGGAGTAGGCTGTGCGTTTTTTGGGGCTCTCGGGCTTTCCTCCGCTGGACGGAACGCCGAGGGGATGAATGACGGGGCATTAGGCGGACGGCTGGTCGGAGAGTTTTGATAAATGCCGAGGAGCGTATGTACGCAAAACGCTGGATGGGTTTACGCGTAAAGGACGATTTGGAAAGAAGCAAGGTCTTTTGCTGTCGTCCGTTATTTTTCATTCCTGCTTTTTTTTCAAGCGTAAGTTTACGGGTTTTATCAACGTGTGCTAGCTAAGGTCGTGTTTCTACGCACTTTCTTTCGTTTGATGTTATTTACATGTGAGTTTTTTTTTGGTATAAAAGTAGAGTGAATAATTATCAAAGTTGAACAAATTGCAACCTGTCATTGAGTATAGTGCAGAAGAAAGGCAGATGTGATAATTCTGAATAAAAAATTTCATTTTTCGTCTCTTGGGAAAATTTGAAAAATTGATACGTAACAAAAGAATTGCGAGTACTCGCAATGCAGTATGCTTTAACGCTTACATATTTTATTTCCTTAGAAGTGTGTTTCACTTAAAAGTTTATACGAAGAAGGTTTTACGGGAATGTAACTGTGAGACTCTACTCTCATTTCGTACAATTCATTTTGTAATAAGGGACATTTGCCGTTTCCTAAACTCAATCTAGAACAATTATAAACTATTTCTTTGAAGTTTCAGTTCTGACTTAAAATGTCGCTTTCCCCGAGCTAATTTCCCGAATAATTTGCCAGTTTACCTGAAAATTTATTAAAAGCATTCAAAGATAAATGGTATACTTTTCCCTTTCAAAAATGTGAAAGATTTAAAGAAACTACAACCTCCAGTAATGTAAATGACGTTGACGATAAATCTCGGCTAATTCAAAGGAAAATTTGCAACACGAATTAGAGGCCCATTCCGACTCGATAATTAAATTCAAAAAAGGCCCGTCAACGGCGAGACCGTCGTAGCGGAAGAAGCCGACTCAGCCCTTTTTTCAATAACCCTCTCCGCGCGATAGCAAACTATTTTTTTTTCTTTTTTTTTGCCGCAGCGTCCGACGTATAAAGTCCGTCGGGGCTTTCGTCCCTTTGATGCGCGCGACTACCGTTAATCACGCAACTGTTAGCCGTCGATAGTAATAGCCGGCCATTAATTACTCGCGGCCGCGTAACCGCTTCGTATCAAGCAGAGAGATACGGGCGCGAGCTTGCAGCGCGACGGCTGCTGAAAATGGCTCGTTTTGTAACCTTTTTCTCCCCCTCTCTCTCCGAGGGCGACGGCAAAAACGGCTCGGAGAAAGATTGGTGAGGCCGGGCTTGATGAACGGCGAGGCGCGAGCGTTTTTTAATTGAATATCGCGGGCTGCCGGCGCTTTCTTCGTCTGCATCTGGAAGAATTATATATTATATATCGAAGATCGGAGATAGCCGAGATCGAAGGACGTCGATTCGGGAGATCACGGCGCGGAATTTCGCTGGAAAATTGAAACGACAAAAGATGGAGATTTATATTCCCGAGTAGAGCGAAATGGACTGTAAGATCTGTCGATCTCCCACGTGTCTCCTGAAATATGAAAGATGCTTTTAAAATATGACACGTACACGCCTGCGTTGTACTTTTAAGGTCACTCCGGTGGTGATACTGTACGCGAGGTCGTCAAAAAAAGAAACGTTATTCGTTTTTTTTTAGCAATGAACTTTTTGTATACCGAAAAATTAATCAAGTTTCTGTTTTGTTCTATATTAAGAATGAATTTTTTCGCTAGTATTAATTGTTTTTTATTATATAACATAGATAGTGAATCCAGATTATTTATTTACGATTGCAAACTGTGCTCTAATTGGTATTCGATTTCTCGCTTGGAGTTTGAGGGGCTCGTTTATCTCGATCTCTAAAAATATAAAAGTTAGACTATCGTTAATCAATTTCCGATTAGTTGTAGATGCAGATGAATAAATTAAATGTTTAGCGCTTTGATTGGAGATCACTTATTAACAGTTCCCGAGCTATTTAAATTCAATGTTTTGGTGATTTATTTATTATTAATTCTCTTCAAAAAGAAAATATTGACAAGCCCACTAAAGTTAGAAGACAGAGTATTCAGATCTGAGAAAACACCGTTTCTCTGTTCTTTTTTTAAAACATATTTTGAATAAAAACTATTGTTATTAGTACTTGATTTTAGTAAAAAACTAACGACCCTTTGAAATCTAAACAAATTTACAATAAGATACAAAGAAAGTTTGCGAAGAACCAAAAATCATCTCAATACTTTTGTTCTTCTTAAGTGAGTCGGGGGTACGTGGAAGTACGAGCAAGCAGCGAGTCCGGACTTCTCTGCCAGCGCAAACGGTATTGATAAAATTTCAAATATAAAGTCCCCGAGAAACTCTATGACGAAGTGTAGCGCAAAAGAACGAAACGTTAAAGCTGCCTTGTTTCTTATCGAACGGTACACAAGGGAGTAATGTGGCCAGAATCGCGTCCGATCGCTTTTATCTCTCCCTATCCAGCAAGATCCGGTATCCATTAGCAGCTCGGAGAGCCGAGGTCGAGCCTTCGCTCCTAGACCGTCTCAACTTTCGTCGGCAAAAAAATTCGAGAGAGAGAGAGAGAGGGAGAGAGACTCGATATACCGAGAGCGTTCCCAAATAGTTTATTTCGTCATTAAGCTAAGGATCTGCGATGGGAATTTTTAATTTTTTTCCGGGGGAAATTAGTGGTTTTCAATCTTGTTATGCTGTTAAAAAGTTCACAAGAACGAGTCTGATGGAAAATGAGTATTTTTTAACGATTTTTGCAGGGTGCACGAAAGGTTCGGTTAGCTTTTTGCATTTTTTTTAGGGTATAGTGCGTTTATGAATACATCGGCGGTGTAAATGGCTTCTGAGAATATACGTCGATGAAATACAATATTCAACGTACGCAACTTTGCTTACATTTTTCTACTAAATTTTCCTCGATTTTTCCGTCAGCTTAATAATTGCTTTTGGTTATTATTCTTTGTTTTATGTTTGATGCAAAACGTTCAATATTCAAGCTGATCGATCCAATAATTAAGAATGCCAACGAAGTCATAAATCATTCATGATTTCGAATTCTTTGTGTAAAAATTCTTGTACCAGGCCAGAAAAGCAGTAACTACGTATTCTTTACTTTTCTACGAACAACACTGAAAAATTCATACAACGACAAGTTATATATATTTGTAAAGTAATTTCTAATGTAATATGCATTACGGGTGTTTATTTTGCGCTCGAGATAAATCGATAGCTTTGAAATCTTTCGAGAATTTACAAGATTCTTTTATAGGTCTATTATCCCTATTTTCTTGGCAAAACTCCCAACTGCTCTCAGTAAGTCATCTATTATATAGAAAATTGATTTCACAACAATACACTGGCTTTCTGCGAATGCAATAAACAGGAACTGCGGATAATTACGGCGCTCAAAATGTTATTGCCAGGCGCAGTTCGTATATGATATAAAAAAAAAATAAAAAGCATTTGCAAAGGAATTTATATTTGAATGACAGATTAGCGCACGTCAAAGCGATGTAAGAAATTTCATTTATTTACCGACAATTTCAGATGCACGCATCGGTGATTTCAAAGCTTTATAAAGCAAAGTCCTTTGTACGAAATTGCCGCGTCAGACAAACATCGGGAATTTATTGACAAAAAGAGATACCAAAAGCGAGCTCGCTGAGCGGCAGAAAGCACTGGAATACGGAGAAAAAAAACTATTTTCATAATTGCTATAACGCATTCGAATTTGAATCAAATTTTCCTTCTCGCATTTTTAGAAAAATTTTTGATGAAAATATTTTTGTAAAAGCGAAAGTTGAATAAGATGAGTCAATTAATTTCGCACACGTCCATCATTAATTGAAAAGCATTTTAATTTCTACAGAGGATAATTAATTAGAGGGATCCAACTAGGAGAACTCTCGGGAAGAAAGGATTGCATTCATATAAAAGAAAGGGTTTCATTATCCACCTTCTTTTTACGATTACGTAATAATTATCCGTAGGAGTATTAAAATAGGAATTATTTAAAATGAAATTACTTACAGCACGGTCGTGCTTACACATACAATATTAGCTTGGGGTGACTCCCAATAGAGCAATTTTCTCGAAGGAAAAGCGTTCCGGGCTCGTAAAAGATTTTTTAAGCCCCCAATGTTTGAGAGGCAGCTCATAAATGGAGTACATTTCACGTGAAAGGTTTTCAACGTAATTCAAGATGCATCTTTCACCATGTAATACTCCAATTAAAGAGTGCGCTAATTCGGCTCGTATATATACGAGACTCGAACGGGCCTATCGACGAGGGAGACTTAAGAGTCGACCTCGAAAAGTGAAAAATTCGTTAAAAATCTCAGCAGCAGAAATTGCCACCGGTGGCACAAAGATTTCTCTTTGACGGCGGAAGCCGAGAAACGAGCAGAATGAAAAGGAAGGGGAGCGAGAGAGAGAGGGAGAGAGAGAGAGATAGAGAGAGAGAAGAACCAGCAGATAATTTCTTTCAGTGCCTCGGCAAGAACATTATTGCAGTCAACGAGCGATGGCCTTTTCCGCGCACGCGGGCTTTCAGGTCAACGGTATTACGCGGCCGTTGTAAAAACTCATATACACGTGCATCAGCGAATGTTATTTCCTTTCAAAGCCCCCCCTCCCTCCGGTAGCTACGGCATAAACTGCCTCCGCGCAGAAGCGGAGTCGTGTCCGACAGAAGTCAAAAGCAACGAGACAACGAATGCCTACTGTGTGCTTTTTTTTCCTCCCCCCCCCCCTCGCCTGCCCGAGGCGCGCTTTTTCAGCCCTTTATTTTGCGCGCGCGCGCGCACAAAACCCCGGCCCGGAAAGAGAGAGAGAGAGAGAGAGAGAGAGAGAGAGAGAGAGAGAGAGAGAGAGAGATAGAGAGAGAGAGAGAGAGGAACGCCGCGCCATTTGTCGAAATAAGATTAGCGGGCGGTGAGATTTTTTTTGCACCGCTTGATCGATGGTCTCCCTCCCCCTGCACACAGAGACGTTAATTTGCTACGTGGCCTACAGGTGTAGTTAGAGGTTTTACAGGAGAAAGTCTCGGTGCGTCCGCGGTTATCCTCAAATATGCCGGAATTCCGGATGCATTTTGCGGGAGGAGTGACGCGGGGGAGAGGCGCAAACGGAGGGACAGACCGGGGAGAGCTTTTATCGGAGGCCTGTCTTTTTTTTCCTTTTTTTTTTGTCGAGCGGCCGTTTTAAATCGACGAGGCTTTCCGCTGATACCGCGAAACGCACTCGCGCTTCCGCCAAAATGTTTTCCATTTTCAATGAAATCAAAATTCGTTTCAGGCTTTATAAATATTTAGAAAACCCCTTAACAAACCCATTGTTAACGTGTGTGTGTGTGTGTGTGTGTGTGTGTGTGTGTGTGTGTGTGTGTGTGTGTGTGTGTGTGTGTGTGTGTGTGTGT